>JAUKPP010267031.1:0-11467 GCA_032273245.1 Phyllaplysia taylori
GATAGATAGATAGATAGATAGATAGATAGATAGATAGATAGATAGATAGATAGATAGATCGATAGATAGATAGATACTGTTTCTTTAATTTCTTTCTTTCTTTTTTGTAAGGATTCTACGACGCTGTCGACATTGTGATGTCACTTCAGCGCCAAGAAAAATAGACTATTAAGACAATAGTAAAGTAGCTAATAAAAAGAAGTAGAAAGAGCATACCAAATTCGCGGAGAAAGAGAGAGAAAGAGAGAGAGAGAGAGAGAAAGATAGAGGGGAAAAGACGAGTGAGCGATGATAGTCTATTTGGCCCAGAGACCCACCCCAGCATGCACCACACACCCAGCCCAACCCGCCGTAAGTTAACTGCGCAAATCTGAGGCACGCGACTTCGCAAGTCAAAACACCACGACACGATACCTACAAAGACACAATAATAATCTGTATAATTACAAAAGTAAAAGTATCTAAAAAAAATAATAATAATTAAAAACTTACTACGTTTGAGTTGAGCCCACAAAAATCACTCACTCGCGGTTACAAAGTTTACATTTATCGGAATAGATATCGAAATTCCACAACAATCTTGGGTATCGATTACACCACCTTTCGCAAGTCAACACACCACGACACGATACCTACTAAAACACGATAATAATAATACTGTATACTCACAAAAATAAAAGTATCTTTTAAAAAATATATATAAAAAAAGGGTACAACGTTTGAGCTGAGCCCACAAAATCACTCACTCGTGGTTACACCAAAGTTTACATTTATCGGAATAACAATCGAAACAGACGTAAATATTCCTAAATGGATGACAGACACGAGCCATTTCACGGGGCGACGCTGTTTACGACAAAAACCAAAGTCTTTGCCGCACCTGGTTGAAAGCCTTTATTCTCAAATCTCTAAATGTATCCAGAATTGTTTGCCATTATGAAGTAAATCCGATCCCCACGCGACGATGTACGGAGAAGTCAAAGCACTTGTGCAAATTTTCAAATTGGTGCCGCCGTAAACATTAATGTTTTTCTTCTCTTCGATATTTCGTTTTGTTTATCTATCTGGCTATTCACTTCTATTTGTTTATCTCTCAGCGTCTGAATTTGTGTGTACGTGTGTGTGAGCGCGGCTGTGCGTATGTGTGTGACAGAGAGAGATAGAGAGAGAGAGAGAGAGATAGAGAGAGAGAGAGAGAGAGAGAGAGAGAGAGGGGAGGGGGAGAAGAATAAAGAGGCATAAAGGCAAAGACCAAACTAAAGCCCCCCAGCCAATCACCGTTTTATGTATATGCCACTATCAACACCGTAAGGTCATTTAATTCTTGAGCTCAATTTCCAGCAGCACGAAATAGATAAGGACAATAGTATATCACATAGAACTGAAACCCTCATGAAAAAAGAACACAAAGTCGTCCAATAACAACACGGCGAAGGGTTTTAGAGAGGGAGCTGAAGGACATCAAATTTTTCTGGAATGAGACAAAGCGAGTAGCCCAAGACCGAGATCATTGGAGAACTGCAGTGAAGGCGCGATGCTTCACATGGGACGAAGAGGATTAAGTCAGAGAAGTCATCATGATAGAGAGAGAAGTAAAAGGAGCAGACCGCGTCAAAAATGAAGATACACAAAACGTGCACACGGGATGTCTACCACATAAAAACTGATTGTATGGCAAAGGAGCAAAGACTACAAAGAATATAATAGCATATTCGCCCCTTTGTAATTGCACCAGTGATATGTCCCAGATGACCAGAAAAAAAAGCGGCTGTCTTCAAGAGCGACAATAAGAAGAAAATCGAACAAAAAACAACAACAACAAAAAGCTGATAAGGAAATGGCCTTTGTAGCACAGGTGGGCGTTGACCAGTTTCAACTGTAAAATCAAGCTCACTTACCATCTCCCCGCATCCCCTTCCTAAATAACTTTTTTTTTTAATTCAACTTTTCTTCAGGTTTTATGGCACTTTCAAAGTTGTAAAATCATTTCAACACAAGGGAATATAGTAGGATCAACCTCCCTTTCCCCCTTCCTGAGTAACCCTTTTTAAAACAAAACAAAAAATCAGGCTTAGGTTTGTTGACACTTTTATTTCAACACGGTGAGATCATTTCAGTATCGGGAAATAGATACGGAAAAGAATGACATTTAGTTTAGAAAGGAGTAGGAGAAGACAACACCAACACTGAGCGAAAAAGCCCCCAATAGGACACATTTTGACAAAACAGTTGGAATGACAGATGAGGAAAAAGAATACCCAAGTGAAAACAAGAGCCTAAAACAGCCAAAGAAGCTGGGGCCTGTAATAAACAACAAACAAAACTTCTAATTGATCAAATGTTGGGAATTTTCAAGACAATGGTATTGAATACTTTGCAAAGATGAACTTAAAGTGATCCATTTTGTTCTGCTGTGGTTTTCCGACCCCACTGACGCTTTAAGGGTCATTCACGTGCTAGAAATCAGAGATAGAGGGGCTAAAGAAACACTTTCCTTAAGAAAGAATGAAAAAAAAAAACCCAGGTTCTATCTTCAACTATTCTTTCAATATATCTTACAACGTAATTTCACTTTCTAACTAGTGAAAATTTGAATGACAAATAAATGTGAATCGTTATAAACATGAATTGTCTCATTTCTAATCTGAATATCATGTAAATTTCACGTTTAACTTTAAAAGTGTTTGTGGCTGAAGAACAATTAACTTATGTTTTTTAATAGTACAGTATAATCTTTATTATGATCACGAAAATGCCCATACGATAAAATGGTTCCACAAAAAACAAAAAAACAAAAACACCAAATGAACAAAGGTTGGAAATCTTTGAACAGTAGAACTGCACAATTCACATTAACAAATTCTGCTCACAGCAAGCAATGGCTTTTAAGAAATTTCGAACTTAAGCAGTGTACATTGACCATAAAGAAATACGTGGGAAAGAGTAACATGAAAAAAAAAAAGCTAAGATGGGCAAGTTTAGATCTAGTGAGGTTTCGTTAATGCTGAATAGTAAAAAAGCATTGCATTCGATCAAAACTTACTCAAAATGAGGCATACTTTTTTAACTGAAACGTTCATGATGTAATTTTTTTCCCGGTTTGGTTTGGTTACCAGTTTTACGTCCCCTACAACACTGTAAGGTCATTTAAGAGATTTAATTTTGTCCCGATGAAGAAGTATTTTAATTTTAATGAGTAAATATGTCATCTTGAAAAAAGGCAAATGTTTTGATGTGAAGTGACAAAAGATAAAGAGAAATCTATGTCATCAGATTGCTAAAAGTTTGACATTTTCACAACAATAAATACTTCGGCATTCATGAAACGTATGTTGGGGTTTCCATACTATACATATGTACTTAGATTTGTGATGGTTCTTTCTTTTTTATTAACACACACAGCACAGCAGCGCAAGGAAAAACAACATTATGCTATTAACAGCAAGCATTATATTTATTTTTGTTGAGTCACGTCAAGAAAAGGCCAAGCCGTGAACAATTTCCGAAATACAAATCTTCCACTTCGTACTCGCTTTTCCTCTTCACTAGGCACAAGAGGAGGCTAAAACAGCTTAGGCTGGCGCCTCTATAAATAGCCCACTCCTTACTACTACAAGCGACAGCCACCCACCCTGTTCCTTCCTTTTGTTTGTTTCTTTTTATTTATTGAAACATTTTGCATAAATTCCTCTTCCTTTACAAATATAATGCCGAGCAAGTTTGACGCCCGTATTTTGATCTAAAGAATAACATAACAGTACCTCCCTTCCCCATCCCTTAAAGAAAAACAAAATTAATGTGCATCATCCGAGCAGCGATAAATACACAACAACAAACATCAAGATGCATGGATTGCTTTGTTACCATTTAGCGAAACAAAGCATAAAATTTGTTCATGATGCGTGTATGGTTTCGATACCTTTCATGCAAACAAACTAGGGGTATTTTAGCAGCGAAAATACAATGCAGAGACACAAAAAAAACCACAGACACACACCCTCCCTTTTCAACGCGCATAAAACGGCACACATTAACTTATCAGCAAGCAATAGATAATATCTATAAATAACCCCCCAAAACCTAAAAAGAACTGAATAAGGAACGGCATGAGAATGTAAGCTTGCATTTTTCTTAATGCCTAAAATCGAAATACATTGTATAGAGGATTCTAAAGACCCTTACTCTTGCTTGACAAATATTTTGCGCTCTCACCCCCACCTCTGCCCCTGTTTGCACACACATAAACAAAAAATCAAGAAAGGAACACAACAGAACAGAGAACCGCAGCATCAACTCGGGGAGGGGAGAGGAAGGGGGGGGGGGGGTTAAAGTTTCTATCGACTACGGTTTCACGTTGCACACCCTCGTACTACATTACATCTCTGAGCCCAAAGCACAAAGCAAGACCTCGCCGCAACAATACAATACAATCTGCCCACATGTACCACTATACCAACACCTGCCCATACTCTCCACCCCTCCCCCAACCCCCCTTTTTATTTGCTTTCAAAATTTAATTTCTACTACTTCACTGTCATCTTGGTCCCTGTTGGTTGAAAGAGAGAGGACTAAATTCCATGGAAACCAGATACTTCAACACATAAAAAAAAAATCTAAATGAAGAGAGATAACCAGGTCACATTTGAAACAAAAGAAACTCCATAATCGGGCAACTAATCTGCCACCCAGTTATTATTTATAAGAAATGAAACATTCCCAATTTAGGGAAGATAAGGATTTGAGCAGAAATAATCTACAATGTAATGAAGGGTTTTTTTGTACAATTAGTTTATTATGAGGCGACTAGGTTGCCGCTTCATAATTACAATAGTAGGTATATAACACACAAAATAAAAACAAAAAAACAAAGAGGGAGAGGGTCAGAGAAAGAGATATAGAGAAAAATAAAGAGAGAGAGAGAGAGAGAGAGAGAGAGAGAGAGTAAAGAAAAGAGCGATAAGGAAACGAGATCCAGGAGAAATCATATCAGCGAACGCATCCTGTTGGGGTCTTGACCCAGCACACCCTAATAGTATTAGCATCCTCATAGAGCAACTGGTACAGGAAAAAAACGCCGAAAGTTCTCCTTCATCCCTCCCCAACACGTGAACTTCTCTCTTCTCTCTCTTTTTTTCTCTCTCTCTCTTCTCTCTCTTTTTTTCTCTCTCTCTCTCTTTTCTCTCTCTTTTTTTCTCTCTCTCTCTCTTCTCTCTCTTTTCTCTCTCTCTCTCTCTCTCTCTCTCTCTCTCTCTCTCTCTCTCTCTCTCCTAGTGAGACTATGGAAAATTGACAGACCTAAGAAGACATCTGAGTGAGGGAGGTAGAGAGACACTGTTTCATTGAGGTCATGTAAATTAAAGGCATTATAAGGTCATTTCAATAGTGCAATCCCATACTAGATATTCATGCTAGAAAACCCCAGAGCTATTTTTAATTGCAGTGTGTTTAGGCAACAACAGATCTGCCCCCCCCCCCCCTCCCCTGCGGGAAATTCAACTGCTATTTCTTTTATATGAGCCTGGGACGGCTCAGTTTCAGAACCAGGAAGTAGATCAGGTCAATCGTAACATAGAAAGAGTAGGATGAGCAGGCGACATCACTGCTTTTCAACAGACCACGAGAAGAGAGATAAGAAAAGAGAGAGAGAGAGAGAGAGAGAGAGAGAGAGAGAGAGAGAGAGAGAGAGAGAGAGAGAGAGAGAGAGAGAGAGCAGATGACCGTTAATACAAGCATGATATACCAAACTTCATTCAAGTTACCGCAAGGGGCCACAGATTGTGTATTATAAGCAAGCATTTGTCACGCAATGAAATTTCTTCCATTCATAAAGAGAAAATCCAATGTTCATAACTGATTTGAAAACAGACAAAAACAATGCACCATTCATGTAATTCCAATGCAAATGTACCCTCAATTAATTTCCACAAAATGGACAGCTCGATCACACACCATTCCCGCCGATCTCTATCCCTCTCAAAGAATTTTCGATGTACATGTAAAATAAAGCTCTCAACGCATTTTCGCCTGATGCTGTCTAGACGAATGACGTTTAACGGTATTACGAGTGACCCCTTGGTACTTTAAGTTGCAAACCTAATGTCCTGTGCCGTTTATTTTTCTATAAATTTACATGCAGTCACTTTCTCTAATGGTATCGAGACAATTCTAATTCTTGATGTAATCCAGCCAAGGTAGAATCGCAAGTTACACTGTCATTACTACAAAGAATGAATTACGTTTTCCCAGCGCTGAAAACACTGTGATGTCATTAAAGCGCCAGTGCCAAGAACTTGCTTTGAACAAAATAAATTCTTCAAGGTAAAAAGGAGCAAATCAAAACAACATATCACCCTATCTACAATCTACATCCTACGTTAACAGTAAGAATGGACGCATGCAGTGTGGGATTTATAAATCCCCCCCCCCCCCCCCCACACACACACACACACCGTTTCTGATCATAACCACTACACATCGCATACTCAGATTCTGTTCCATTTTTTTTATAATTTTTTTTTAAAGTTGTAAGAATAACATTTTTTCAGCTCACAGAGCACGGCTGCACAGGATAGATTTTGCCAAGCTAGACTAGTTTTATGGACGCGTGCGCCTCTGAAAAGTGTTGGGTTGTTTTGTTTTGGGTTTTTTCCCTGCATCAGAGGTCAACAAACTCTGGCTCCAATCACAAGATGTAAGACATTCTTCGACGGCTAAGGCGTCTCTCGATGAATCAAGCAGACGTGAATTTCCATGTCAAGATCAGTTCACAATGACTTGACATAGTAGAGAACACTTAACGATAAAAACTATTATGTTTAATATAGTCATATGCTCTGTCTGTCTGATGGAGTCTTAAGGCTTCTTAGACTATAAGGTCAGGTCGGCGCCGTTTCTTAAAAATATATGCAAGCAGTGGGTTTTGTGCTACTGTACTGTAGTAAGAAAAATATCAAAGCTGTAACTCCACTTGTGTCAGGCGAAGTGAAAAAAATCTACTTCTCTATAAAGTTCGATTCTATAGGTGTACATGTATATGCGCACGAATTTAGAACGACTGCGTGCACGCCATACTCTCTGTAATATCGAACCTACTTCTTATCGAAAAGAAAGAAGAAAAGCCAATAATTTTCATTATTTCGTTTAAGGAAAAAAAAAAAAAAATACAGCGGTGACACTCAAGTTGGACAGACCGCAGAAAAAGCTGCACATCGCAGACTTCCACTAGTATGATCGGGAGTGGGCCACACAATCAAAGTCATTAAAAACGAGAAAAAAAAAAGAAAGAAAAAAAAAAGATTCAAAGCACCCATCACATTGTTGTCTGCTTTGCTATCTCTGTGATTGTCATTTCCGTGAAGGCTTTTAACAAGATATCATAAGAATGAGCAGAAGTAGACACACTTCCTCCTTTTTTGCCTTGACATTGTTCTGATAAACTTATGCAGGCAATTTTTATACGAGTAGAAGATATCAAGGGAGCACAGTGCTGTCTAGTCTTATCTGCAAATTTTGGTAGAGCAAATATGCGACTTCGAATTACTAGCAGGGGTTTCAAATGTTCCACATTCACGTCACAGAAAAATTTGGAGGTTGGACAAGATAGCTCAGGACAAGTGGAAAAAGTGTACACATAGCATTACATGTGCAGCGCTTCGCCCGGGGCTGGTGCTTTTTGTTGTGTGTTTTTTTTTCTTATTTCCTGAAGCTGAACGTTTATTCCCCTTCCAAGCTGTAGACCTAAATTGACTCCACTTCTGTACTTTTTAGAAAAAAATCTTTAGTTTCGCGCTTTCCAGTTCCGGAGGTTCGGGTGGTAGCATGTACACGCTGGTTTTGCTCTGTCCAGTTTTGACGGTACGTGTGCGAGCTCCAGCATAGTGTGTTAGTGTTAGTTACTCTTTCCCATGTCAAAGGCACTTGTAACTTAGCAAGTGTAATAAAAAAGATCGAGAGAAGGGAGTGAAAGAGAGAAGGAAAGAGCTTGAGAAATCAAGAAAAAGATCATCATGGAAATTATAGTATCAAGATGAAGGGGTTGATTAGAAAGAGGAAGCGCACGCACAGATCGGCATCAGACATGTTGCAAATCCAACTGACACAAGAGGCGAACACTGCGCCTCTGGACCACGAAATCCCTAGTTTTGTTCATGCTGAAGGTAAAAATAAAGCTAGACATATTGTGACAACTGCCGCACTGATAAAAAATAAGAACAACAGACACGAACGTTCAGAGCGGCCCGCTTGTCATACTAATCGCGGAGACTTCCGGCCTGCTCGCCGGGCCTGACCCATGAACAACCACCGGAAGCGGGGACGTTCGGTTGACAAGTGGTGGGCCTTGAGGTCCAGGAAGTGTGAGATTTAATGACACCAATGCTCGTAGGGGTAAATTTGACTGGGGCTAGACGAGTGAATTTCCGACAAAAATATTAGATCAGTGCAAACTCACTGATGTACTATCAAAAGTTTAGTAATTCTTTGAACGATAATACAAAACGACGAAACAAAAGGTCTCTAGAAAATTGTTTAACTTTTACAGTTTTAAAGAAACATTAAGATTTTTAAGAGGAAACTTACTTATTATCCAAAACTGAATTTACTTATTATGACCAAAACTGAACTCTCATTTTTACAGAAACCAAGCTTCATTACAGACCTGACAAGGTGTGTCATTAAAAGAAGAAAGGACCATTCAAAATAATTTAGGTTTGCTAAAAACTTGCTCATTTGAAAGGAATAGGTTGCATTCTTGTTTGCGAAGGTGGCTTGGACCACGGCTTGAAAAAACTTTTGTGAAGTGAGTATGCGTTGATTCAGTTCATTGCTTTGGGGTGGGTTTTTTTTTATAAACACTCCTTGGCTTTAGAAATGACGCCTTTTCATTATGTTTTCTACTTGAAGTTACGTTGCAACTTTACCAATTTGAATTTTAGGGCTCATTTTGCATGGAAAATGCATGGTACTATATTTCTTGCCGCCATTTCTATTTTCCATAAGACATTAGAGAAATATGTTATATGGTGCAGTGTTTCGGCCATAAATGTCATGGACTGTTTACATTTTTACAGTACTTGATTTAGTTTTATTCTAAAAACAAAATTTACGTTATGTTTTCACGAAGAGCGCCTTCATGTGTCACCCTGGAGGAAGAGATGAGAGCAGGAAGATGTGAAGGATATGGTAGTGGTCAGAGAGTAAGAGAGAAGTAGATGGGAGGGTTGAGAAAGAGATAGGAGGGTTGAAAAAGAGATAGGAGGGGGGAGAGAGTGAAAGAATCACTATGAGAGGGAGAGAGAATATATCATGGGCATAAAAAGGGAGTTTACAAAATATTCCTATATGAGACTACCTCCTTCATGTGAGGTTGTGTGAATAAATCATTGACCCAAGGCCAAAATTATTAATAAAGTGAACTGAAAAACATTACACAGAATAAGGAAAATGTGTACTCATTGTTTTCATACCACTGTACATCCCTTGAATACTTTCAAAGCACTCAGCAACCCAATGGTCCACCCCCCCCCCTCCCTCCTCTCCGACAAAGCAGTATTCATACTACACTCAGAAATTCTTTTCCAGTTCCTCCCTACATAAATACTAACATCCAATAAAAAAAATTTAAAAAAACTTTTGAATACAACAAAAACCCAGATTCACAAACACAAACACTATTCATAGGACATGGGAAGCAAGTAAAATATAAGACAACAGGAACACAGACTTAAAAAGAAAGAAGTAGACCACATGGAGCACCCACCAACCACCCCTTTAAAACGCTGATTAAGAGGGGGGGGGGAGACCTAACAAACTTAACCACACCAGTAGTAAAATTATTTTTTTTAAATATATTTTAAAAAACAAGAGGCAGAGACTTTCTTAAAAAGCAGTCATATTATGTACTCACGGTATTATCGGCTATCCTTTCTCCATGAATAACATACTCCGGCTTGATCTTGTAGTTATCTGGCGACAACTGCTGCTGCCGGTCGTCATTATTGTTGCTGCCATCACCTCCACCTCCTCCTACTCCGCCACCTCCACCAGTGTCTAAAGGGGTCAACTTGCATAGTTTGACCTTGCTGAGGCCGCCACCTCCCATGGGTACCCATCCCCCGGTGGAGTCATCACGAGTCATGACCTGTGCAGAAACTTGCACCAGGTAGTCCCCACTGTGGAAGATACAAAACAATATATGCCGTGATTATCATGATACACAAGACAAAGTACAAAGTGTTAATACACATACATATTGCGAGTCGAGAGGTATATTATGGTAACTGCAGTCACTCGGGGATAATAAGCTGATTTTACAATGAGATCTAAAACTTTAGACGCCCACTTCTCAGAACAACATTTTTGCAGTTACAATATTATTTAATGATTGCAAAGCGCATAGAGAGCCTGTTTTCAGCCGGGACATGCACTAAAAATACTAAATAAATGCAATCCATTATTATTCTGTCTCTCAACCTTCAATGTGGTATAGTGAGCAAGGTCTGTTCCACATAAAATAACATTAATATTGTAATTCTTGTACACAGAAGTACAGAAAAAGGATATTTCAAAGGAGTGTTTTTTTCATATTTTCTCTAATTGGTCTTTCCTTCATTCAAAAAATTAATAAGGGCCATTCACTACAGGATATGAAAACCTTATTGATCAAATCAGAAACCATCGATGGGAAGATTTTTTAGACAGAATTTTTGTCTCTGTTGTAAATATTTTTGTCAGCCAATTTACGTGTTTAGAGAATAACAATGATGCAGTATTACCTAGAGCTTGATTGGTTCTGGATTATTACCCCTTTAGTTTTGGCTCAAGACCCTCTTACAACATTATAATTTGGTCATATAACAGGTAGGACCTCTGCTCTAACATTCATATTTGTTGGGAGAGTAACGCAAAAGAATAGTTAGGTTAATAATAGTTAACAATAATTAACATATATCGGTGTTGGGATACCCTATTCTCAAACAGTGAATTCGAGTGCCTTTATTATTTGCACTTATCAGAGTGCAAAAGAATAGTTAGGTTAATAATAGTTAATAATAATTAACATATCCGTGTTGGGATACACTATTCTCACTCAGTGGATTCGAGTGCCTTTATTATTTGCACTTATCAGAGTGCAGACTGCCCATGTTACAAAAAAAAGTTGCAGACATTCTTTTTTTTCTTTCTTCCATATTCTGGATGATCTCAAACCAACAAATTGACAGTTGCCCAAAAGGCTGAATGTTGTTGCATTGGTTTTACACCCCTTGCAACACTGCCAGATCATCAAAGAGGTTACTTCCAGCCCACATGTCAGGTCAACTTGGGCAGTGAGGGAGACTACATCCCAGCAGAGAGTTGGGAGATACTTGCTTATACATGTACAAATATGCCCCACATGGACCTCCAACTTATACATGTACAAATATGCTCCACATGGACCTCCAACTTATACATGTACAAATATGCCCCA
>JAUKPP010267076.1:0-10756 GCA_032273245.1 Phyllaplysia taylori
TCTCTCTCTCTCTCTCTCTCTCTCTCTCTCTCTCTCTCTCTCTCTCTCTCTCTCTTTCTTTCTTTCTTTCTTTCTTCCCCCTTTTTCGGTCTCCCTGTCTCTCTCTCTCTCTCTTTCTTTCTTTCTTTCTTCCCCCTTTTTCGGTCTCCCTGTCTCCCTGTCTCGCCCTCTTTCTCTCTCACAATTTATTGTCACTATTTCTCTTCCTGTCTTTGGTAATGTTTTGGTAAGACTTGCCTGTGCACATCTCCTTGTTCGAAAAATGAGTTAGAAAGGGAAATTGTACAAAATAATTGAAGGAACAATAAACTTGTTTTTTAGGAGAAGATGAGATAAAAGATGGCGCGTGGTATTTTCGATCAATAAGGAAATTATCAATCTGTCTGTACCGATACTACATTTTGTCCTTATGACTGTTTGGCTCTCTCTATTTTGTGTTTGTTTATCCGTGTTAGAAAGTATCAACATAAATATTTATCTATTTCCCTCTTTCCAGTACAATAAATCTTTTAATTTCTTTTTTTTTAAAGCTACCTTCCATTTATTTCGATTAACTATGATCAGATTTCTCGAGACTACAGCAATTTTCCGAACTTAGCCAACTTCGGATGAAGAAATATATGCGTCTGTGCACTGGATCAATCCACACAGCCGTTGCCGAAATAAGGTGGGATGCAAACTCATTATTTTTTTTGGCTAATAAATCAGTCTGGGGAATTTCATAGTCTGGACACACCAGCCGATGTCCTGTACTTTGCACACCGTACGCGCTGACCTGAGGAAAGTGTGGGCGCCTGGCAGGTGCTTGGACAATTGAGAGAGGCGCAGCGCGTGGTCTAAGATTGGGTTTTAGTTCTGTCTCTGTTACTGTTGTTGTTGGTGTTTGACTTTGTGCCTTTTGCTGCTTTCTGTTACTGATTTTAAAAAAAATAGGTGTTGCTCCCTCACACATTCAGGTAGGTGGGGTTTTTTTCATTACTGATTGACACAACGATTGACCCGTTGACCAGAACAGAATGATGGGGTGTGAATCTGCGAGAACCGATATAGCCTATTGAGGTTACATTTAGAATAGGCTATCAGTGGAGCGCGCGAAACCCTCGCAATCACGGGAAGTTGCTGACGGCTGTGCCTGTCAAACCATTTATTCCAATCTGGATGTTCGGATTAATGAGGTTGTCGAAATCAAAGTGTTTGGCTACTCAAGGGGTTTAATCTTTACCGATGGGCTATTCAATCTGATTTGCACAAGTGAGACTGGCTTATGAACTTGTCGGATGTTGTATTGTGCTTGTTGTCGACGTGGAAGTCTGTGCTTGCCCTTTCGGTCGCGTTTTAACGCGTTGAATGCAAGATTAAAATTTGGCAACAAGATGATTTTGATTGAAGGTTATAAGTATTCGAAAGATTTGACTCACGGAAATCTTGGAATCTTCTGACTTTTGTTGTTGTTGTAATTTTGGTAATTATTTTGACATCCACAGTAGTTGTTAGTGTCGTAAAAACTCATGTTAAAATACAGACAAAATAACAAACCAAATAATTCAAAATGATTTATCTAAATATCTAAATTCCGGAAGAGAAAGTCCTTGTGGTCCAATGGGTGTAGCCCTGAGGCCAGACGGGCCGGCGTGAGTCAATTTGGGAAAGGATATCAATCAAAGGTTGGCACTGGTCGGACCTAGTGCCCTCTGAGGGAGGAGAGGTGGGGGGACATAAGGTTGGGTAGAACGACTGAGTGGAAGATGGGGAGAGGTGGGATGAGGAGAGAGACAAGGGTAGAAACAGAGGAAGGATCAGAGGCTGAAAGAAGGGAGGGGGAATTATATTATATGAATAAGAGATATCTTGAGAGAGAGAGAGAAGAGCAAGTGGTTGTCTGGGTAGATGCACAGATCTGTTTGCGTGCCTGGGACACAAATCGTAATATTTTTACCGTATGTTTCGGGAGCACGTACCAGTCAGATGTAAAATATTAATATTATGTAATGATTATGGAGACTCCTTCTGGTCTGTTTGCCTTTTCTTTTTTTTTTTCTTTTTTTTTTCTTTCTGTTTTTTGTTGTTTTGTTTACACACTTTGGTCCAGGCGTGTCGGCAGCCGATTGATGAAATAACGGGCTCTGAATGTAGAAATCTGGGGCTGGAATAGTTGTTCGTTCGTTTGAAGACTTATTTATAGAGTTGTGGTTCTTTTACAATGCCTGTCAACGGTGTTAACCGACATGGGCCTCAAACTCCCATCTTCTGCACGACAGGCAAAGAGCCCAACCAACTAACCACGGATGCCCACGGGGTCGAGTGAAGGGAGATTCGTCCTGGGTTTTTTTGCGGCGTTTACAACTTTCTAATCCCTGTCTTGACAGAGATGAACGATAAAGCGGAGGTTTGTCTTTTAAATAACTTTGTAATGGTGCAAAGGGCGTCATACCGAAGTCAAACAAGAAACACTTTGCTCTTCGAAGCTTGCTATTCGGACGCCATCAGCAAAAGAAAAAATTGGGAGGATGGGTGAACAAGAAATGGAGGGACCCATAAAATTTTGTGCTTGGGGTGGCTTAATATTTGGGTTGGATTTTTTTTCTTCTGCCCATGAGGCTCGGCTGTTGGACATGGCCATTTTCCTATTACGGTAATGTTTTTCTTTGGCATCAAGACGTGTGCATCATGGCCTCTTGCCCTCGTGCATACTCGTGCGCTCACGCACACACACACACACGCGCACACACACACACACACACAGAGAGAGAGAGAGAGAGAGAGAGAGAGATCTGGATACACACATAATCACCACATCCATGTTATTTTGCACTCGCACATCAACCCCAGGTTGCCCTTTAACTTTAGTCCCTTGCAAGTTGAACGCTAAATAAATAGACTGTCGGGGGGGGGGGGGGGGTGGGGAGGACGTCTTTTCTGATTTTACCTTCCATACTGTATCCCAAAGCATTGAATGTAAAGCTATTATGAAAACCTCACCAACAGCTCAGGTTTGGGTGTTTACTTTTTTTTAATGTTTGATTAGACTTTCATGATTCGAACCTGAACTCATCAGAAGCTATTGCAATTATTACTTAGTTTATATGTGCTGCTGTAATATACATGTATCTTGGTTTGTTTTTTAGCTGTTGTTTTCTTTTTTCAATTCTTTGAAATGTCCTTACTAAATCAAAATTTCTTCCCATGGCGGATTCCGAGTTCGAGGTTTTCCTTGGCTACTGTTGATGTATATCCTTAGAGGAGTCAGCATAAGAAAACATCAATTCTTCCACATGTGGGTAAAGTGAGTCCAGCGAGGCCCTGATTGCCCGCCTGTTAGTTTATTTCACAGAGAACTCTCTGCAGACACTGGACAAACAGTACAGGGAGTTTCAAATCTTTCAAAACCGCTAAAAAAATATTGACCATTGTCTGATCTTGCCCCCATAGGCTGTTTATAGTCGATTCTCCTCGGAATGGATGCTCTTGCCGAAAATGAACAGAACTTAAAATTGTCCTTTATAGGTTTTTCAATGTTGTTTTTCCATCTCGGCCAGCGTAGTCGAAGCTGAAAGACAGTAAAGAAACTTGTTAGATAAATTGATTTATTCCAGAGGCTTCGCGCTCTCTCCTCGCCACACAGTCGGGGAAGCAGACTACGGGGTGATCAGATGTCGAGTCGGCGTCTCCTTCACGTTTGGCTTCATTTGGAAGGATTACATTTACTGTTGTCGTAACGCAGTTTCAAACGACTTCGATGGGGAAAATATATAGGACTTAACGTTGTTAAATACTTCCCTCAGACGCTCAGATGTGCCGGAGGCGAGTTGATATAATATCACTGATTGGGTCGAGGCTTTCTTTTCTGTTCGTTTTTTTTATGAACACGTCTTGTGTATCTTTTACTTCTATATTTCTCTCTATGTTTTACTATTGTCTGGCTCTGCAATGATCATGTAGTCTTGCTAGTACTGTAAAAACTCCTACTTTTCTCTCTGTTTCTTGCTCCTTGGCCTGTTTCTTGGCCCCTAGTAGCTTAGTCCTGGGCCCGTCTATGTCGTAGTGGCGAAGTGTCCAAATCGTCCCCTGGACCCCCCCCCCCCCCCCCCCGGGGTGAGTGTACATACAACATGGAGAGACGGACGGCCTGGCACCCTCGGACACACACAATCGCAACATCCTAGATCTCTTGTCCAAAGCCACTGCTCCGCTCCTCGCCGCTCCTAAAAATGCATGTAAATTGTGGTCTAAGTCACAACGAGAAATAAATAGACCTATAGTATGCATGGCTGGTTGGTGTGCGCCTGGGTGTGGTCTGCCCCTTCCACTTCTTTCTAAGAGTCACTACTCTCCTATTGTATTACCTGGCGCTGAAATGACCTTGTAGTGGTAAAAGTGCTTTAAAACCTCAACAAAACGAACAAACAACAGACTTGTCTTATCAGTACCTCCAGCTCGCAGTTCCAAATCAAGGATCCTCAGCAGGGCGCTTGTATCGTTCACTGCAGGTTGCCTGGGATCGGCAAGATGGCATGCCATAAGGCAGTTTGTCCCTTTTTGCCTTGCTGTTTCAGAGTAACATTACCGGAGAAATCGCGTTTGGAAAATGCCAGGTATGATCCTATGCACACCTGCAACTGATTACACCGCTACATGTTGTAATCCTCTCTCTGTTTTTTTTTTCTCTGCTTGTTATTGTTGTTTGGGGTGTTCTTGTTATTTTTGTTTGGAGGACATGTGTTGAGTATTTTATCTGGTATGTTTTATCCCCGTTTTTTCCTTCTTATTTTTTCCCTGTACCTTTTTGTCTGTTTTATCCATGTACTTCTTGTTCCTAAAATGACCTACGTCTGTATATTACTTTTAAACTGTAAGATATCAGATTATGATTTGTTTACGTGTACCATCATCTCGAAAGTATTGTTTCGTGTATTGGTGCTCTATCTGGCATCTTTGGTTTGTGGTTAGACTCTTCGCCGAGTACACAGATAAAAGGGTGGGGCGCTTCTTTTCCATCTCCGAAAATGTTACTTTTATATTCCCTGGCTCTTAAATGTCTTTAGTGTTGATAGTGCCGCAAAACCCAAAACATGCAAACAAACATGCTCTAGTCTGGTTTGCTTCTGTGTAAGTGTTACCCGTGTCCTATTCTACTTTGTGGAACTGAAATGACCCTATAAAGAACGATAGTGCCGTGAAACCTCAACAAAACAGAAGCAAAGTAAACCTGACACCGAAATTACCTATCAGTGTCGATAGTGCCGTATTCTACACCTCAAAGAAACAAAAATTATATTTAGTTCCAGCCATTCAGTCAAGTTGAACTTCCATCTATCTTTCTCTATTCGCGATTTTTCTTCGGAAGTTGTCGAGTTTCATACTACATGTAGATCTCTTCGCTTTTTATTTTCCCTTTCTCCACTCCTTTCTCTTTTAACCGTCCACCAGTCTAACTCCCTCTGGGGCTTTATTTTAGATGAACGAGTCTCCCATTCCTCTTTTCTATCTTTCTCCAGCGCTTATTTATCTCTTCCTACCCCCCCCCCCCCCGCCCCTTTTGCCCCTCTTTCTCTACTCTTTTTACTCCCCCCCCCCTCTCTCTCTCTCTCTCTCTTTCTCTCTCTCTCTTCATTCATTCTTTCCTTCTCCCAGCATTATTTCTTTCACTTTTCGTCTCCTTCTTTCTCCTTCTCTCTTCCTCCCTTTTGTTCCTTTCGATAACTTTCTTCAATGGTGGCCTCACCAATTCCCATGCGATTCAACCCTAGGAGAACTCTCCAGCGCCCCCTGAAGCACCAGCAATAACTAGTTTAACTTGTGTATGCATCCTCGCTCAAACTGACCCAATCAACATGCAGGTCGCAGACCCGCCTCTCGTGCAGAAGTTAAAGTGCTCAACGAGCTAAACATTGAATCTTTTGCTATTCCCGGGTCCAATTTTAGTTCATGTCTCCTTCCTTTCTGGTTCAACTCTTTGCCCTAGTCCTGATTCAACTGTGCCATCTACTCCTGTTTCACTCAATGCTAAGGCTCTCCACTAATCCTTTCTAATACAACGGTCAAAGAACCAGGAACACCTATAAATAATTCTAACGTACAATGTACATGTATTGCAATTTTTCCTTGTCTTTTTCCTGGTATAAAGTTACTTGGCAGTTTTGATGGTGCCGTAAAGCATCAACAGAAGAAAATCTATCACGTATCCCATTCTTTTATCTGTTGCATGCTATTCCGATTCCCTCTTCTGTTCTCATTTATTTGTTATAATGTGAAACGCCTGCTCTTTGTCTATGCAATGCAAAATTCCTCTGCTCCTTTCTAATTTGCTCCCTTACTACATAAATGTATCTCGCTTTCTTCTTCTGATTCTCCCTCTCACTGGCAGCCTCTCTCTCTCTCTCTCTCTCTATCTCTCTCTCTCTCTCTCTCTCTCTCTTCTCTCTATGTCTTTCTCTCCATTTTGTCCATCCATTTTTCTCCCGGTCCATTATTTGCTTACTCTCTTTCTCCTCTCCTCACTGTTGTCCCCCCCCCTCCCTTTTCCCCTCCATCTGACTTTGTCCTCTCTCTCTCTCTCTCTGCCTCTCTCTCTCTCCCTCTCTCTCTCTCTCTTTCTCTCTCCTTTCCCTCTCTCTTTTTTCTCTCCCTCCCTTTCTCTTTCTCTTTTCCATCCAGCCCTTCCTACTTTTCTATCTTCCTTTGATGTGTCCATAGATAGCCTACGACTTGACTGCTACCCACGTATGCCACCCACCCGCGTCAGTTAAAATTGAAAGATGAGTTCCATGGCGCCCTGTGTTAACTTTTTTCTCCCTGGGCGACACTCGTCCCTGAAGATGCACTAACAAGCCTAATCAGTGGAAGGCCTATTTTGTTTCTCTCTTTCTTTCTCTCTCTCTCTCTCTCTCTCTCTCTCTCTCTCTCTTACTCTCTTTCTCTTTCTGTCCTCTTTTCTTTCTCGCGCTCCCCCCCCTCTCTCACTCTCTCTCTCTCTCTCTCTCTGTGTTTCTCACGCGCGCATGCACACGCCTGCTTGCTGTGTCAGTGTTTTTGTACGGTAATCTTGTTAGGTCTTTATTTCTTTGTTTAGTCCTTTTGTCTCTCTCTCTCTCTCTTTCTCTCTCTCTCTCTCCTTTACTCTCTCTTGCGGTCAAAAGCGTTTCTGACTGTCTCGGCAAAGTGCTCTAACTCTGTCGTCTATGGTGACACAGGTACCAATAGATTTCTCTCTGCACCCCTCCCATCTCTCTCTCTCTCTCTCTTTCTCTCTCTGTGTGTGTGTGTGTCTTTTTCCTTTCCTCTCTGCCCGTCACACACACACATTCTCTCGAGATCTCTCTCTCTCTCTCTCTCTCTCTCTCTCTCTCTCTCTCTTTCATTTCGCATTTCTTACACCTTATCATTCTCTCTCTCTCTCTCTCTCTCTCTCTCTCTCTCTCTCTCTCTCATTCCGTCCTCCCACTCCTCCTCATTTCTCTGCCTCTCTCTTTCTCCCTCCCACCCCGCCTCCTCCCACAACCACTTGCTTCTCCCTCCTCTCGTCCTCGCCCCCTCACTCTCCCGTCCCGCTCACTCGTTAAGAGCAGCTCGAGAGCGTAACTTGCAGCATTCCTTGGTGAGGACAAGGCAAGGAAATGAGCGAGTTGACACAACGGCTCGCAGTTGGAAATAACGGAATTCATAGTCGCTGGAACTCTTCAGCTTTTTTTTTTCTTCTGAGCAGCGAACTCTTTAGTGTTGGAGTTGTCTTTCTTGCCGTCGTCTGCCAAGAGCGTTCAGCTGGGGAAAATTGTGAACGCGTAAAGTTTCCCAAAAATAAATTCAATTGCTGGGGAACGAGGTAATTTGGTCTCTGTTCATTCATGGAAAGTGGTAAGTTTGAAGAGATGGGGTGTTTTTTCCCACGTCATTCTTTTTCTTGTCGTCTGTTACTGTTTTGTAGATTATCATTCGATGCCATCTGAACCGGCAAATCTTGGAAACGGTGTAGAGAAGGCTAATGAGCACTATATTTCAGCGTCTGATTGAGGGTATTGACTAGTTACAAGGGAATCTAATTTAAATCTAGATATGGTTTGAGATCGGAAAATTATATTTCAGAATATTTAGCTAACTAGAAATCGTTATAACCTTCTTCTTTTTTTTACCTCTCTGTCATTGTCGTTATTACGGTTATGTTCAATATTTTTCTGCCCTAACAGTTTTCTTTCTATTGAAAGCTTAGCTTGCCTCAAATTACGGCTATAGACCCAGATCTAGATTTAAATCTGAATTGAAGCAACATTCTCTTTTAAAAAGCCTACCATAAATCTGTAGATGAATTCCGTTTTAAGTCATTCAAATTATATCTATAACGGATTGTGATCTCCATATCCTTGCATGAAATTGATTTTTATTGGTTTTGGTTTGGTTTTGGTTTAACGCTTCATGCAACACTGAGAGATCATGTACGAGGCGGGATCTCCAAATTTTACGTCCATCTCCGATAGGATGGGGATCGAAACCCTGAAAACTCGGAACAAAATCCCGGTGAACCTCCCTTGATTCAAACCCGGGACTTCCTCGTCTGTAGGCGGGCGCACTACCGCTCGGCCAACGACGCCCCTTAATTTCTATAACCTCGTTGCTCCACTTCGGAAGACGTAAGAACAGAGTCATGGTTTAACACTAGATTCCAATTAGGTGCGCGAGAAAGCGGACATCGCAAAAAATAGGAGCGAAGGAGACACGTCTGAAACCATGGTTTATGCGTACAGTGTACTTGCCTGTACATGTACTTGGTTTTGTTGTTGTTGTTGTTTTTGTTTCGAGTTTGTTTTTTTGTGTGTGTGTGTGGGGGGGGGGGGGGGGTTGTCAATTTAACATTTTAGGTTGCTGTTGTTGTTTTTTATCATAGTTAGCTTCTTTAACATGACACATGTATGTTCGCGGTGATGTTCACAACCACGGTAGACATGTACATGTAGTATGCCTGGTGGCCTAGCCTCACATTCTGGTGTGAAAATGAATGCTCGCTGTCTCTGGCATAGTGTAACTTTTAAACACAACATTGAGAACAACCTTGAGAACGGGTCCGGTAGCGCTAATTATTGCTGTTTTCTACTAATTTCTCGTCTCTCCTCCTCAACCTCCCCTCATTCATGGGTGTGAAAATCGAAGATCTTTAGACCTCTTTGAAACAGGGGCTGAATCCTAATCTACATCCTGACCTTTTAATAGGCTGTACATCCTCAACACTTAAATTATTCGAAAATCGAACTTCTTAAATGACTGTAGAAGCAGTTAACGACTGAAAACCAGACCAAACTGAACCAAGCCAAACTAAACCAAATTGAACGAAACTGGATGTTTTATGTATGCGTTAAGAGTGCAGGGGCGTCATTATTGGTGGCTTGAAATGGGCGCAGACGTAAACGAATGACATTGTCTCAGGCGATACCCTCAAGACACTTGCCTTCTGTATACACGTACGTGCTCGTCAGGTGTTTAAAGAACTAGCTTTTTTATATTGCCATGTGAGCCAATGTCAAGGTGACCCGAACTTGTAGGTTGTTTTTTTGTGTTTGGTTGTTTTTGTTTTGTTTGGGTTTTCTTTTACATTGTTTGACATGATCTTTGTTTGGTTTGTTTGTTTTTTACCTTTTTTTCTTATCTTACCTGGGATTTTTATGCCTGTACGATATTTCATTTGGGCTTTTGGGCTGATTCATATTTACCTTGGTTTTCTGTTTATTTGTTTACCAAGACTTGCTGCACTTGTACTTTTTATTTATGTTTTAAACTAATTATAATAATACTCTTATTATACAAAAATAATATCGTTTTTATAATCTTAAATTTTTCCTAATTATAATTAAGGTTTATCATATTCAATTGTTGTTTTTTATTAATTATGCACGCCTTTGCTCATGTTTTTTATATCGGTATGTCATCTGTTTCCTTTTCTGTCTATTTTATACATTCGTTTACGTATCCATTTTATCTTGCCAATTCTCTGCACGTGTATTCATTTATTTGTAGAAGTCCTACATTGATTCTTCTTTATATTCCAATCACGCGCCTACAGATATCTCCGTCTTCACAAAAGAAAAAGTATCTGGTAAAGGTTATGTTTAACCAAACCAAGGATAATCGTAAACATTTATGAGCATTTTTGGGGGGTGTTTATGGGGTATTGAGTTTTGTCTGCAGGCCAGATGAGTTAGTGGAGCACAATGACATGCCTGTACATCATACCCCATACCCCTCGTTTCGCTCGGTGTAAAAATACGTGTAGCACTCAGAGCGCAGTTTCCTTAGGTTTCGTAAATTGTATGCGCGTGTTTGCGCCTCGTTAACATTCCCATTTTCCCCGAGCAATGATTTATTGTACTTCACTACCTGTCTAGTGAAAGCAAATTTTGCGCTGTTGTTTTGCCTTTCTGTCGATGCCTCTTGACATTATGGTATTGCAGTTTGATGGATTGATGCTAATGCTGTGAGGGGTTTGGTTACATTTTACGTCTCCTGAAATACTGTAAGGTCATTTAAGAGACGGGCTACTTCGACTCTGTCTGCCATGGCCAACACGGACTGAAAGTGAAAAATGCCAGCAGATAAAAACCCAAATCGTCCGCTCTCGGGATCGAACTCAAGTCCTCCGCGTGACAGGTGAAGAGCCTAACCATTACACCACAGCGCCGGTCGGCTGGGAGCGGGAAAAAACAACTAATAATAACCTCCCCTAAAACACTCGATAAAATCTGTTTTGATGTGGGGGGGGGGGGGGGGGGGGGGG
>JAUKPP010267087.1:0-11461 GCA_032273245.1 Phyllaplysia taylori
CCACAGTGTTCCCAAGAGGCTAAAACAGCCAAAGGTGCTGGCGCCTCTATAAACAACTAACTTTAAACTAACTAACTTATGTTTTCTGTCCTAGTGTATCATGCTGCTTACCGTCATCTATGAAGACAAGAAAGGCAGTTGTTCACTAAAAAGGATAAATATTTAATTGCTTTGATAATGTTTCAATAAGTTATTTCCTGATGTTTATTTTTCACTCCAGAAATGATGATATCTTTGAGGAGGAGATGGCTAAATTCTACATTGCGGAAATGGCCATGGCTATCAACAGTTTGCATGAAATGAGATATCTGCACAGGTAGGAATCTGTAACCAAAATTATTTTTTCTTTTCATACTTGCTTGGGGATGCTGATGTTAACTGATACTAATTTTGTAAGTTATAAAAAAAAAAGTTTTTTTTTTGTAAGTTATATTTACCAACAGGAGAAAAAATTTGTCAGTAAAAAAAATCCATCTGACAAATGTTATGTTGGGACCTGGCTATTTTAATGTATTATTTCTGATCATTGCTGCCCTCAGTGAATTCACTTGAATCTTGAAGAAAACAGAGACCTGTGTTCGATATTCACTGTACTTTGATTGAAAGCTTAAAGGTTATAAATGGAAACGGCTCAACTCTGGTAGTAGTTTGAGATTTTTTTTACTTCGTTGTAATTAGACTAGAGGTCTTGAAATATTATAATTATGTTTTTAAAATATTTTTTATAAGATTTCATTTTCTCTGTGAAAGGATTTTTTTTAGGCTGCTTGTCTTGATTATTAAAATCAATGATTTTTTGTAATCTTTTCTCACAACTGGGATAATATATTTTGAATATTCTAATTGGCTTTGATGCCCGCTCAACAATTTCTCCTTGTGAATTTCATAGCCAGTCATTTTACCTCAACATTTTTCTACTTTACAGGGATATCAAACCTGAAAATATATTGTTGGACAGAACTGGCCATGTTAAGCTAGCAGACTTTGGATCAGCTGCTCACGTGAACTCAAATGGAAAAGTATGTTGGTTTTCGTGTTTTTGAAAAAAACAAATGGTTTGATAGTGTAATATGAGATATGATTGATTTATCAAAGTTTGGAAAGACTAAGTGAAGGCTGTTAAAAAAAAAAAAAAGTGAAGGCTGTTTGGAGAAAATCCATCACTATAGTTTAAACATGCCTTTGCCCCAGTGTAAGAGATACAACCTCTAGATATGATGTTATGTGTGCTTGTAAAGTTGCACTACACTAAAAGGTAAGCTTCGTATTTGCAGTTATGAACTCCTTGTGACCATGATTACCATCTTGGTTATTTGTATTGGACTTGCAGTGAAATACTGACACATGTTAGAGTGTACAAACTCTCCTTTCTCGGATTCTCGTCTGCTATGTTAGATTTTCAAAGTCTCAAGTTTCTTCCTTCTTTTAATGTTAGAATGATAAGGTACACTGTAAATGCAGTATAAAGTTATAAGCAATTTTTTTTTTATATATTAGAGTATCTGAATGTATTGTTCGTTGATTGGCAAGACTTTCACTTGTTTTGTAGAATCATTCACAAATCTAGTATGATTTTCAAGAATACATTTTTAAAAAAAATGCATTGAATTGATTGTTCGTCTTTTCACTTTATCCAGGTTTCTGGTCGCATGCCTGTGGGGACCCCAGACTATGTTGCCCCGGAGCTGCTGACCAGCTTGAACAAAGGCCATGGTCGGATAAGTTATGGGCCTGAAGTAGACTGGTGGTCACTTGGTGTTTGTGCCTATGAGATGCTCTATGGAGAAACACCGTTCACAAATGAACACGCCTCAATGGTGTCCACCTATGCCAACATCATGGATCATAAGGTGACCCTTTGCTCAAGATGAAGTACCTCTTACCTAGCAATAGTTGTAACGCATTGCATGATGTTTCTACTCTAAGACTTTCAGGGAGGGTATTGTTATCCCAGCAAAACGTTTTACTAACCTGGCTGATACACAGACCGTGGACATTTATCTTTTGTTAGCAGTAAGTGCTAGTTGTCCAGTATTTGGCAGTGAATTTCAGTGGGAATACCAGGACCCGTCTGAAATTAAATGAAATCTTAATAACCATGAAGTATGAAACAGGCTACTTCGACCCTTCCTGTCAGGGCCAACCGGGGCTGAAAGGGAAAAAACCCCTGCAGAAAAACGCACATCGTCCATGACGGGGATCGAACTCGGGTCTCCTGCATGACAGGTGAAGGGCCTAACCCATTACACCACAACGCCGGTTCACTAGACTGTATGAGTTGTGTGGAAGGAAAGACGTCTTTTTGGTAAGTTTCTTCATGGCAGGCCAAGGTCTTTCCACAGGATATTCACAGCAGAAATAAGGTGGCCAAAATTCTTAATAGAGTTGAAAAGTATTTTGTTCCGTTCTTCACTTCACTACCTATCAGTCTATTGAAAAAGAAACCGACAGTGCTCTTTTGCAAAGAATTTTGTAAGTGCAATGATGTTTAAATGTTACCATTTTGAAAGAATACTGTAAATAGAAAATTTTGCCACTAATTTTATGTATTCAATTTTTATTTACCACTGAACAGGTTCATTTACAATGCAATATATTTCTTTCTTTCTTTTATTCGTGCAGAACACACTACGTTTTCCTTCAGTGAGCAATGCATCTTCAAAGGCAAAAGACTTGATCAAGAACCTTCTCACAGATGCTCCAATGCGTTTTGGATGGAAGGAGATACGAAGACATCCATTTTTTTTCAAAATGCGATTGGAAAGCTTACGCGAAAGTATGTGAGATATGATATGGCAAATGTTGTTTTTTTTGTGCAAATTCCTGACTGCTGGACTCTTGTCCTTTTTTCTCCAGTCAGTGATATTGCATGAATATAATAAGAGTATGCTGTTTTGGAGACCCATGATATTTATTGTGTCAACAGTTTTTTAATTATTTTTTTTTAGCAATAATCTCTGTTTGGTGACAGAATGACTAAAGAAAATTGGGCATATGTTCTTTTAAGTAGAAAGCAGATAAGCTTGACGAAAGTATGCCATCCTACAAGCAGGATAGAATCCCATTTAACACCATGCATCTGTATAAAGTTCAAGGGTTATATTTCTGAACATTTCTTCACTGGAAAAAAACAACAAAAAATCATTTCTTCACTGAGATAATATGTATATTCAAATTGTTCAAAATGCTTCCTTTCCTGTATTAGCATTGATTTATATGTTGAAAATAGAAGCAAATCAGAGCCTCATATTTTGTTGACTTGACATATATATTTCCTGCCTTTCATCTTGTTACAGAGGAGGCTGTGTATGTCCCAACATTGAGCGGGTTGGATGATACATCTCATTTTGATGAAGTGGAGAAGGTGGAACGACAGCCGAATTTGAACATGTTGAAAGCTCCCGCCGATGTGAAGGAGCAAGACAAAAAGTTCAAGAAGTTTGATTTTTATCGAGACAGACCAGAGACACATCGAGAGAAAGAGTCAGTCGCCAAAAAACTGGACTCACCGGAGAAGAGCGTGGCCATGGCCCCAGGGTGGGACCACAACAACAGTCATGTGCTGAATACAGCAGTGTGTTTGGACCTCTCTATGGGTGGCGCTTCCATGCTGGAGACAGAGGGCATGATGCTGAAGCTAGCGGAGAAGGATGAAGAGATTGAGAGGCTTCGCTGTATGCTGGAGCTGGAGAAGAAAGGATGGGGAAGTCTGGACTCAAAGTCAAAGGCTGTGTTGGACAGTTTGAACTCAATGAACAAGGAAATTGAGAACATTGGTGAGTCATCCTCCTTGTTGATTTGTTTTTTCAGACTTTTACACAAATTTCTGAGCCTAATGCCAAGGGTCAGGATTTTTTATATCCTTTTTTGCCCATCCCAGCTTCATCAGTCTGAAATGCCTTTTTAAAAAATTTGCACCATAAGCCTTCCATGAAGTTCAGAATGAAGTTATTTATGTTCAAACTAAGATTTACACGACGCAAATGGCATGCTCTTGTTTGTTCTTATATAGAGAAGTCACGCTTACTTCTATCAATTATCCAAACTGATATTTTTCTGCAGAGGATGAGTTGCTGGAGGGTCGCCTGGAAGAGATGAAGAACGAAGTTGTCATGCTGGAAACTGAGCAAGAGAAACTGACAGCACAGCTGCGTACAAAGGATCGACAGATTGAAAAACTTCAAGCATCCTTAGAGGAAGCACAGAGTAAATCACAGGTAAAAAAATAGAAATTTATTGTTCTCCTTTTTCCTCGATTTATATTAACTTTAAAATCTTATGTGGAAAAAAGAAAATAGACACATGTGTTTTTCTTTAGGAGTCGTAAAGATAAAAATCTTGAGTTCACTTTTTTTTTTTTACAGATAGATATACAATATATATTTTGTGGTATGAGTGTTGAAAAGTAGCTTTTCTTGGATAGACAACTTAGGATCTTCTGGGGTTAATTTTTTTTCTTAAATATATACATAATGTTCTTAATAATTGTGTGGTTGATAACATTTTGAAAGCTTAGCCTGAGTTTTACTGATAGCAGTGTGGTCTGCTCCTACTTCTTTCAATATGAAATGTGATCCTTATCTACTTTCATTTACCTTTTGTACCATGTGTGGCAGCATGGTCAGCTGTCTTGGTAACACCATTGCTGATCCAACCTTACATTGTTAAAGAGATATTAAAAAACAAACAAAAAAATAACCTTGCATTGTCAGTAGTCTGTGAAACCTTTGCTACAAAGACCAAACCAAATGTGTGTGGGAGTGTTTAAAGGCTTTGAATGTCATTTAATCTAAGGAGTTAATGTTGTTATTCAGGGAATAATTTGTATTTTTCCAGCACCTGCGTCTGGATTCTTCTAGACGTGTATCCCTTGAGGATCAACGCAAAGATTTGGAGCTACTGGAGCTGCGCAGTGAGACGTGGCAAAGCTTGTTAGACGACAAGCAAGCGCAGATTGAGGAGATGTCGGCGCGTCTTCAGGAACTTGAGGGTCTGGTAGAGGCATACGAGGACAGCGAAGAGCAGCAAGCGTCACAGGTGACGCAGATCCAACATAAACTGAACACCTCGCTCAACGACATCAGCTCAACTTTTTCCGTCACTGATGTCCGCATGTCTGGGGGACAGGGCCAGGCCACAGTGAGTGATTCCTTACTTTATTGCTGTCTCTTTGCTATTGCTTCTATAGTTAGTTTCCTGTTCTAGCAATGTGAGTCACCATTTTTTGTTACATGACAGACGTGGATGGTTGAAGTCCACCTATATTTTCTACAGTCCTGACAGATGTGTTTCTTTTTAAAATTCTTTTTTATTGGGCATTGACAGTAATTCTGTACTATATTCAATACTGGTAATTTTGAAGGCCTCATACTTGTTTCCCCAATAAGGAAAGCGCACTGAGAGGACATGGTCCAAAAAGTAAGAAAAGAATGTTCAAGTCCACTTAGCAGTCTGTTAAACTTTAACTTCCAGATTTATGTCAAGTTTGCGTTCAAGTATACTAAAGCAACGCATTTACAATTTAAAATTTAGACATGAAAGCAATTTTAAGAGATTTACTTGTGTTCTATGATATTTACATTGCCTGTTTGTTCTTTTTTCTATCTGTGTTTGAAATCTGTTTACAGGTGGAGCTGGACGATCATCATCACAGTAAATGCCCGTCCAAGAAGAAGCTGACCTTACATGTGACCCTCAAGGCTGGACGATGCTCCTTTGTGGACAACAAAACTGTGTATCAGCTACAGGTGTGGAATTGAAGATAATCTTGGGAATAGTTTCTATTAACATTCCTTTTGCTGCTGAGTAGTTTTTGTTTTGCAATTTTGAATTTGGTTGGTTGGTTTTGGTTAACACTCCTTGCAACATAGTATTGTAATTTAAGAGGCAAGACCCTGGATTTTATGTCCATCTCTGTTAGGAGTTGCACATCATGATCTGCAAACCTTTTATTGGAGGTTATTCGTTGTTACAATGACAATTTGTGTTTAATGTATGTTCATCTTTCTTCTTGCTGAATCCAGGATTTGCAAAAGACCGTTGACAAATATGCTGAGAAGGCGAGGGACTGGCGTCAAAAGGAAGAAGCATTCACAGCACAGATTGCCAGTATGGAATCTGACAATGGTATTCTGCGTCAGAAGGCTGGGATGGGCAGAAAACTGAAGGAGAACATGATGGAAACGGTGAGTACCGTGAGTGTTTGATGTTTTCTGAAGGTTTACTGGAAAAAAAGCTGTGTTACTTTTGAGAGTTTTGAGAGGCATTTGTGATTGACACTCTTCATGAAACATAGGTGCCAATAAACATTTCATCACATTATTTCATTGATTTCATTCACATGCCTAACTTGATTTGTTTGTTTTGTTGTAAGAACAAATGGAACATTGTGTTGTCGTTTTGTAAGAGAAAATGGAACATTGTATTGTCTATCGTTATCTTTCCCCCTAGATGGCGACACATCAACGAGAAGTGACAGCCCAGAAAGCCATCATCAGAGAATTACAGGAAACCATAAAGAGCTACCTAAACACAAGCGCTTCCATCTCGGACACAGAGACAAAGCTCAAGGTACAGCTCAATCATACAAAGACATTGCATAAAAAGAAATAGAGCTGTCCCATACTTGATAAAAATAGTAACAACAGTGGGATTTTCAGGAGAGGGGGGCAGATTTGCACCTAAATGCACTGCAATAAAAAAAGTAACAACTGTTGTTTTTTTTCTAGCATAAAAACTTGAGTAAGGGGATGAACTGTTCTCTTGGTATGTGAGCAGTGAAAATCAGCTACATGTATTGCTTTTGCAGGCTACATGTATTGCTTTTGCAGGCCACATGTAGAATTCTTTTGTCTTTCTCTGATTCTTTATTTTGCATGAGAAAGCTCTCTGATCTCTGTTCTCTAGAAGTAGTTTTTATTTTTTGTGATTCTGATTGTAAGTTACATCATATTTCCATCCCAACTTCCTTTCTTTTCTTTTCCACTTACTTGAGTGGCTCTTGTTAGATGAGTATTTTCTGGTAGTTTTCTAATTAGTTTTTAGCTTTTCAGAAACTATCACACTACATTTCACAGAGCACCACATTTTTGTCACAGTAGCAAAAATACAGTGCTTTTCAAATTTAAAGTGGGGAAATATTGCCTTATGTACCATTTATTTCTTGTCCAAATGGAAAATAAATCGAAAGCCTGTTAGTTTTGTTTCTATTTTTAGGCAAAAAAATCACCTGAAATGTTAACTAGTGAATAATACAGCATGTTTTATACTTAGCACAAACTCATGCTTTGTGACCTGGTAACCATCAAAAATACACTTTGTTGACAACCTTGTAGGACTTGTATTTTCTTGGGGTTTTTTTTGGTAGTGCTTGTAACTGATCTATTACCTCGGGAATGATACACTTGGTTATATTTAGAATCTTGATGTTTTGTCTGTGCTAACCATTCAGGCAGCCCAGGCTAGCAAGTTGGACCTGGCGTCTGAGCTCTTGGCGGTAAAAGAGGATGCGAAGAAGACACGTCAGTCTGCACTGCGCAAGGCCGGTGAGATGGAAGAGGCAATACACAAGCTAGAAGAACAGCGAGCTGTTGCCGCAGATTACAAGTAAATATTTTAACTTCTCATTGGTTTTCACAGACCAATACTTCAAATTGATCATCCATATTTTTTACTATGTGATTGGTTTAGCAGGGAGCTATTGAATTTGGTTCTTTCGTTTTAGTTCAATTCTCAATTATTTCACGGAGTGATTTGATTTATTCTAACTGTCCATATAGTATGGATCCTGGACTGCTGGTCTTACACTGAGATATGGTTTATTTTGTTGCAGGTTTTGCCTTCTCATCAAGGCAATTTCAGGAATTAAAATCAATGTCAATGTTAGTAGAATTCGAGACTGTGAGGGATGATTTCCAACAGTGGCTGGCAACCTTCCTCTTAATATGGGACCCTTTTTTACACTCATTTACAGTTTTGAATAAGTTGTGTCAGTGTCGAATTTCCTACCAATTTGGCTTCGCTTGGTGTATTTCTCTAGGTCAATCGAACTTGCAGCTTTCAGTTTCACTTGTTTGTCCCAGTTTAGTTAGTTAGTTAGGAGTTATTTATTTATAGAGGCGCCATTTTCTTTGGCTGTTTTAGCCATTTGTTTTCCTATTCCATAATAACATGTACAACTTCTTGAATGTTGAAATAAAAGCTTGAGACTATATTTTATGATCCAATTTTTCAAACAAAAATCCTACTGTCTATTTAGGAAAAAGTACGACTGTCAGGTGGAGGCGACTGAGGCAAAAGTTGGCACCCTGGAGGAGCAGCTGGCCAAGGTCACTTCAGATCGGCAGCGACTGGAGAGACGAGAGGCCTCGCTTACCACTCAGGTTTGTGATATTTATTTGACTTGTATGACCCTCATAATTTAGTTTATACTGTATTCTGAAGCAAAGTGATGAAGGTAAGAGAAAGTAGAAGACTTACAATTGACCCTTTTTGAGAAATTTGTTGAATTTTGAAAAAAAAAAAGATTAAGTGTTCTGGAGTTCTTATAATTTTGTGTATCATTGTGATTGTTTCACTTTTAATACATATTTTCTTTAACCTAAAACAGAAGATTTGTGCTATTCATCTGAATCAGAAGTTTGTTTTGTGTGGTGCTACAAGTTATTGGCTATGCTTTTCATGCAATGGTTTTCTGAAAGATTCTGGCCCTTTCTTTGAAGCAACAACAAAAAACTGGAAATTTAAGTTCTATTAATAAAATTCGCTAACGTTGCTGGTTTCAGATGGAGACTCTGCAAGGCTTGTTGGACGACCGCTCCGTGGAGATGGAGAAACTTGAGAGGAGAAACACGGACATCCAGTCCCATCTACAACAGCTGCAGCAGAGGAATTCAGAATTACAGGTCAGTCATTGGACTGTGGCTCTCTAGCTTCTCCATTCTTGACTTTTTCTCTTTCAGTTGAAATCTGTGAACAAAGTTTTTTGCGGAGTATTTTCTTAAAATTTAACTGGACCGCGTCTTGTGAATCATTCTTAATCGCTAGAGATTATGTTTCTTTGTTTTTTTCCTGCTCCTCCTCCTCGTCATCATTATTTGATATTATTTTTCTTCCCATTTCAAACTTATTAAAAAGAATTATTTGTTGTAGTGTAATGGAAAAAACCCCAACACCTTTTGCTATTGGTGTAAAGGGAAAAAAGAGGAAAGATAAAATAAAGTTGTCTCTCATCTTTTTTTTATGCTTCAGGTTCAAGTGGAAAGTCTCCAAAAAACGTCTAACAAAAATGATGAGGCGAAGCAGTCGAAGGCTGAGTTGAACTTCCAACTGAGTCGCCTACAGCAGCAGAACGCTGAGCTTGAGCGTCGTATCACAACAGCGCTTAGGGACAAGCAGGGGATGGATGACAAGTTCTCGCTGGTGGAGAGAGAGAAAGACAGGCTGATAAGGAGGATAGAGAGACTAGAGGCTGTGGAGAAGAAAAAGCATGAGCTGGAGGGAGAAGTTGAAAAAATGTCGAGTCTGGAGAGGGAGAATAGGAGGCTGGAGGTCAAGGTTGGTTGTGGTCTAGTTGTGAATGTATAAGATAGGCGGTAATGTCAACTTGTCCAGTGTGGGAACTTTTTGCTTTGGTTACAAAACCATGCCTTTTCTGCTAGGCCCTATTGGAAGTTGACATCAAGTATTCTAGAGTGTATGCATTCTAAACATTGTAGGAGAGAAGTCAGACAGAGGTGCGTGTAGTATAGATAAAAGCTTTTTTTGCATTTCTCAAGCCAGGAGATCGGGAAGAGGAGGCTGGAAATCAAGGTTTGCTGCCTTCTGTCAGTTAAATATTACAGGAGTGTATGTATAATACACATAGCAATTATTGTGGTACGGGATAAGAGGAATTTTGCATTTCTATTTCTCTTATAGAATCTTGATGGTTTTGTCCATGGACCGCGACAAAATGCTATGCTTGTTTCAAAATTATTTTTTTTAGAAGTCTTGGCTCAAACATCCTTCATCCTCCTAGAATGTTTTGGCTTGAGTTGAAAAAGCTCTGAAAATTTCCCACTTGAATGTAAGTAACTAGATTTACTGTAAGCTTTTAAAAGAGCATCCTGATGGGTGGGTTATTTTTTTGTGAAAATTTATGTACAATTCTTTACATTTCAGGTTGAACGTCTGACTTCAATGGAAAAAGAAAAACTGAACCTGGAAGAGAAAATTGAAAAATTACAAATGGATCTGCGGAGAGAGAAGGTGAGCACAGAGGCTCTGACCTCAGAGAAGGCTGTCCTGGACAGTAAGCTGAAACAGATGTCCAGCAAACAGGAGTCGGATAAAAACTCTGAGAACTCTCAGCTCAAGATGAAAGTCAGGCTACTAGAGACAGTGGACAAGGAGAAGGAGCGACTAGAGAAAGAGTTAGACAAAGTCAGAGATGAGGCAAAGACTTCAAAGAGGGAGGCAGACCGGATGGAAAATGAGAAAAACAGGATGGAACAGCAGAAGGGCTCTTTGGAAAAAGCGAAACAACTGGCAGAGAGTAAACTTGAAACTCTGAAAAAGGAGAAGGCAACTCTGGATGAACAGGTAAAGAAGGACTTAACGAGAAAATTAACATTGGCAAATAAATTTTCAAAATATTTGACCTGTATCAAATAACTTGGCGTTGACACATGACTGTTTTAGAATCTGTATTGTACTGTATTAAATGAACAAGTTGCTTGTAATATACGCTCTTGCTTTTTACCTACTATGTTGTTCTTATTCATGGGTTTTATTACGTTCTGTCCTCAAAACATCTCGTGGTACTGACATGTTTCCTTTTCTCCCCGCCTCCTTATTTACTAATACATTAGTTTCAGCATAATTTTACTGTATTTCCTTGTTCACGGCTTTGATTTATTCTGTTAGGTTGCCAAGCTGAACAAAGAAGTGGACAGACTTGAGAGCAGTGTGGGTAAACTTCAGCAAACCTCGACTATGTCAAATGACTCAGACGTCCAGAGACTGTCCTGCGAGGTTGATAGACTCAAGCGTCTGGTGGATCGTCTTGAGGTGGAGCGGTCGGGCAAGGACCACAATTCGCGCAACAGCAGCAGTGGCCTGGTGGAGAAACTCCAGCGAGAGAAGGCGGAGCTACAAAAGAAGGTTGAGAGCTTGGAGAAGCAGAGCCCGCGCAAGACGTCCGAGTGGAGGATGGGCAGTCGCTTCAGGCAGGACGGAGATGACAAGGTATGATCATGGAAGTGTGATTTTTAATCAAAGAACTTATAATTTCGTAAAGAGATGCAAGCTCGGTCTGGATTAGTAAGTGAAAAGAGAAAGAAAAATGTATACGCTAAAGAGTAGCGAAAAAGCTCCTCTGGTGCGTTACTACGTCATAAGTGAGTAAAAAAATAGAATCATGACGTGGTTGATATGAATCAATATTTATCGCTAATTTATAGGTTTAGGTTAATAATAATTT
>JAUKPP010267098.1:0-11461 GCA_032273245.1 Phyllaplysia taylori
CGTGAACATTTTTTTCCCTCTTTCCGCTTACTAATCCAGACCGAGCTTACCCCTCTTTATATATAAGCTCTTTGGTGTGCATACATGATATACATGTGCAAAGCAAATATTCTTATATTACGTATACATGGAGGATAACATTGAAAACATTATCACATTGTCTTTCACTCTCAACAAGATTATTGCTCGCACGCCATCGCTGGTTGCCACAGTGCAGCGCCCGTCTGAGCAGGGCTCAAGGACACACCCAGTGGTCACCAATTTAAAAGCTGTTGTCGCCCAACGTTGCTTGACATACTTTGTGAGCCAGAGCTCACTACCACTTTGACCACTGAGCCGCCTTTGACTGGCAATACCGTCGCTGTACTTTGGTTTGATTTGGTTACCAGCTTTACGTCCCCTGCAACACTGTAAGGTCATTCAAGAGACGGGCTACTTCGACCCTGCCTGTCATGGCCAACCCGGACTGAGAGGGAAAAGATCCCAGTAGGAAAAAAAACCCAGATCGTCCGCGAGCGGGGATCGATCTAGGGTCTTCCCGCATGCAAGGCAAAGAGCCTAACCATTACACCACTGCGCCGGTCAGTCGCTGTACGATATTCTAATGCTGTAATCATTTTGCAAAACAACCCTATTCTCACTAATACTCGTCAATGAGAGCTTCGAGGTCGCAGTTAGGCGGGGTGTCCACTGACCTGTTTTGTCAGTTGCAGGCCATGTTCATCTATATATGATATATACATATGAGCCTAGCCTGCAACTGACAAAACAGGTCAGTGGACGCTCCGCCTTACTTGCATGGCACCCGAATTCGACGTACAAAATCACAAGTGTCAAATTCTGCTTTGCTCTTCTCCATTTCAAGCAAAATCAGTTTGTTTTGTTTTGTTTTGTCACAGATTTACGTTCCTTGCCACCATGCAAGGTCATTTCAAGATGAGGGCTAGTCGATCCTGCCTGTCAGAGCCAACACGGCCTGGGAAGAACAAATCTCAGCGGAGAACCGCAGTTGTCCACACTTGGGATCGAACTCTGGTCTTCCGCGTGGTAGGCGAAAGCTTTACCATTACACCACAAACACCGGTGATCAATTTGTACCTAGTTGTGCTCGTCACTCTCAATGGCTTTTACAACAACCCTTTGTTACTAAATTTTTATTTCAGTTTGGTTTCGTTTTGGTTTAACGCCCCATGCAAAATGGGAAGGTTATTCATCAAGCGGACCCCCGAATTTGACCCCAATCTCCGATAGGACGGGGGTTCGAGCCATGGAAACTCCGAAAAAATTCCGATGAATCTGCCCAGATTCGAACCCGGGACCTCCTCGTCTGTAGGCGGGCGCACTACCGCTCGGCCAACGACGCTCCCCGAATTCAGTGCTGTCCCTCCATTTGTCATAATCAGCGCTGTGGTGTAATGGTTAGGCTCTTCGCCTATCGTGCCGAAGACCTGAGCTAGAACATGATCGCGAACGATCTGCGTTTTCCTCGTCTCAGCCCGGGGTGGTCCTGGCAGGCAGGGTCGAAGTAGCCCGTCTCTTAAGTGACCTTACAGAACTGAAAAGGACGTAAAACTGGTAGCCAAACCAAACGCAAACTATTAGTCATTATTGCTGTCCTGATAAGAACTAATTTTTCTTGTTGGAAAATGTCATGAGAAGAGAAATTCGTCAACAAAAACCTTAAAGCGCCTCTCAAACTATATTGAACACAAAATTGAATGCAGTTAAAAGGCCAAGACTAAATTGTAGAGTTACGTTTGAACAATGCTGTGAACAACATTTCCCTGTATAGTATGTCTGCTTCCAACTAATGTAAGTTTGTCCAGCCGATCTCACACCGTTGTCCGAAAACGGACCATCATTAAAATTGAACAAGAAAAGCCCAGCTCCTCCCCTCAAGAGGGGGAGCAAACCATTATACACATCTCACGCCGTTTTCTTTAAATGGCTTTTTTTTTTTTTAATGTTATGACGTAGATGCGTATAAATGGCGTCTTTTTAAAAAAAATTTTTTTACTTACATTCTCGATTCGGTGCAAATTTAATGATTTGAAAAATAATTGTTTTCTTTGGGTGTTGTTGTCTTGTTGTTCTTTTTTAATCAAACACACTCCTAGTATTTTCAAGTGCACGTTGCAACTTCAAACCTGTAGAAAAGGTGTCAAATTCTATCTTCAAACATTAGACATTCTTTCATTAAGTCGTCGTTTGTAATATGCGTGCAATTTCCAATTTGATATGTAACCTTATTGTGGCATTGGATGTTACCATGTACATTTTAAAATACTATATATTAGGTGTGTATTTGAGAGTCAACCCAGAATGTCCGCGCTCGGGGGATCGAACTCTGATCTTCCGCTTGACAGGTGAAGAGTCTAAACATTACACCAGAGCGCCAGTTTAAAGTATTAGATACAGCTATGACACATTTTACTTGGAGACAAGTCAGTTGGTTTCAGACGTTTATTGAAATCATTATCAGTTTTGCTATCCATTAGATAACACAGGTGCGTGTTAGTTAAGAGTTATTTATTTATAGAGGCACCTGCTTCTTTGGCTGTTTTAGACATAGATAACACAGGTACAGGTTAGTTATGGGGCTTGCATGCTTTCTGATTTCTCAAAGTGCGGTTAGCGTCCTTTTATGGTTTCTGAATTCATCGTACTGCTCTTATCGTTGCCTGAGCCTTGAGCAAAATAAGCGCGGCATTTGGCGAGGGTTCAGAAAGCTTTGACAAAAATGGCTCTGAGGTTCTTCTTGAAGGTTGGGTTGAGCGTGATGTAGCATATAAAAACGAGCTGTACGGCGACGACCTGCAACGTCATAGCCTCGGAAGTGATTGTTGAAAATAGGTAATGTTCTCTTTTACCCAAGCCATAGTCGGGCAGATAGTCGGCGAGTGTGTAGTTTGTGCTGACTGGGAGGTACATGAGCACAAATAAAGCGGTGCACACAACAACCATAACTGTCATTGCGCGTTCGTTTGCCTCACGAGAGCTGTTTGTCTGTGTGTTACGAACTCCACCCATCTTGCTGCGGTGTATCACGAGAGACAAGATGGTTCCGATATTGGCAGCAGATGTCAAGACAAGGGACAGGTGTAGCATTATGTACATGATTCATGACTGCCAGTTGGAAAAGAAGTCAAAATGTTTTGTCGCTATGGACGTTAGGACGAATCTACCGCCTGGAGCGCCTGTGTACATAACGCCGACGTAGCTGTGAACTGTCAGAGACGTCAAGTAAACCACCAAAGACGTCAGTAACGGCCGGGTTAACAAAAACGACGACTTGGCTTTAATGGGGAATGCTATTGCAATAAACCTCTGTATTGCCACGATACAGTTGAGCACGGTGACGCTACGGCGACAACTGACGGACAGATACACACTGAGCCAAATGGAGACGTAACTGTAACTATTGCCTTGCTCACATCCGGGAACCATCGCGCAGAACTGACGGAACGACAGGATCGCCATGTTTAACGCTTCGGCCAGGTTCAAGGCCACTAGGTAGATCGTTGTCGAGTTCCTTTTCCGGTCTTGGAAAAAGACAGAAGCGCTGAGGGCTAGACAGAAGGCTGCTGTTGGATTCTCAACTGCTTTTATCACACCAAAAATGGCGTCTAAGTAGAGAAATTGTTCTTTGCTCATTGTGCCGTGAAGCCAGAAGAAATTATTGAGAGATTTGTTCATCTTTATGTCGGCTCACTCTCGTGGGCCACTGGGGGAGGCGACTTTGCGAGGGAGCTGTTTAGGTTGGCCTCTTTTTTAGCTGCTTTGTGAGGTACACTTTCTTCTGACATCTAAATAATGTTTCTTTTAAATACTTATCTATTCAGTTTCAAACAAATGTTTAGAGTAGAGCTCTTTCTTTAGACAAATTATCTTTGAGAACAACACGTGAAATGTTCAGAGTTTCATCTAAGGCGTAATCAATTCATGCAATAAAAAACGTCCAAATGTCATGATTAACAGAATTGCTGGATGAATCTTATGCTGCCTGGGAATTTTGGTGCCTTGCTCTTGACTGCTGTGGAGTATTAGATTGAGAGCGGTTTGATTGTACATTCTCTCGTTTCTTCCCCAGCCACTAACCAGAGACAACTGTAAGTATTCTTGACGATCCCCTTATTTCGTGCTTCACTAATTTTCTCTCCATACTCATACGCATCGATTAATTCCCCGGAGCTTAGCCACTCTACTGTGACCTCATAATTCTTGAGAGATTTAGAGAAAAAAATAAAAACAAGAGTTCTCTGACGAAGAAGATAGTAGGAAAACAATTGTGATTTTGACTAAGTAAGAATTCATTTATCAGTGGTTTGAAAATTCTCGAGAAAATTGTCTATCAACACGCGTCATTTAGAAAAGCTAAATTGTTAACATCAAGATGTTTCGGCGAATAAAGACAAATACATAATAGGAAGTTGACAATAAAAACGCAGCGTTTACAGATCTTTCTAACCTCTCAGTGGGCCATATTATGAATACTTTCCAATGTATGGTTTCAATTAATTTGCGCTGGAGTAGTTAAATTGCAACGGGAGGCATTTTATACCTAATGGGTTGGGAGAACTTTTTTGCCTTTAAGTCTTTATTCTTTTCTATATTACCGCTACTGCTTCTTAATTTTCGTTGTTTCGCAAGCTCCGGTTTCATAGAGTAGTTTAAACAGCTCGATTTTTCTAACATGATAGGCTACATTTATGCCTATCGACGAATAACTTGAAACAGGCGCTGCCTTTATTAGTTCTCCTCAATAGCAGCCGCGAAACTGCTATCATCAAATAAACTTAGGCCACCGGCGCTGTGGTGAAAGGGTTAAGCTCTCGCCTGTCATGCAAAAGACTCAAGTTCGATCCCGGTGGCGGACGACTGGGTTTTTTTTTTCTGCTGGGAATTTTCCTCTCTCAGCCCAGATTGGCCCTGTTAGGCAGGGTCGAATTAGCCCGTCTCTTAAATGAAGCTACAGTGTTGCATTGGACGTAAAACTGGTAACTAAATCAAAATCAACGCTGCCTATCAGGACAACCCGGTCTGAAGGCAAAACATCCCAGCAGCGATGCGGAGTTGCTCAACCGGTGTCTGTTGTGCAATGGTTAAGATATTTGCTTATCATATGGAAGCTTAAATGGCCTTAAAGTGTTGCAAGGGATTGGGGTGGGGGGCGACCAGGCTACAGTAAAAAAGAAAACAAACAAAACACCACAACAAAAAACCCACACCCAACCAACACCTCTTTGTGAATAATTTCAATCAAGTTACAGCACTAAAAATCATTTCACACACGAGACATGGTTCAGTCCTTGAGTCAACGACAGCGAATATTACAATGTGTTGTATCAATACTAGCTGTACTCGATGACTGTATGGCACTTAGCAGTCATTCTGTCTAGACAAGTCTTGAAAATCAATTGCACTTCTGCAACATCAAGAGGCCAATTTCAAGGCTCTCCACTCCCGGGTTAGAGAGCTCGTCTGCCATGACTTTGTAAAGTATTAAGACTACTTGTTTGGTAAACAAGCCATACAAGTGGAAGGTAATGACAATAACAAGAAGGTAATTCTAGTACCAGGAAGTAGTTCGAGACTATCACATAGACAGAAGTAAACCTGCCCAAGACGACCAGGTTATTTTAGACAGTTAGTCGTCTTAGAGAGGGATAACATTATGAAAAAATAGTCAAACGTACCCGCGCTGTAATGTAATGGTTAGGCTCTTCGCCTGTCATGCGGAATACCCCGGTTCGATCCCAAGCGCGAACGATCTGGGTTTTTTTTTCTGCTGGGATTTTTACCTCTCAGCCCGGGTTGGTCCTGACAGGCAGGGTCGAAATAGGCCGTCTGTTAAATGACCTTATAGTGTTGCAGGGGACGTAAAACTGGTAACCACAACAGTCAAACCTGCCCAAGACGACCACTAAATGTGGAGAAGAAAGCGGTCGTTTTAGATAGTTGCTCGTCTTAGAGAGGGATAACATTGTATAGAAATACAGTAAAACTTGCCCAAGCCAACCAACCAATGTGGAGAAGAAAGAGGTCGTTTTAGACAGTTGGTCGTCTTAGAGAGGGATAACATTGTATAGAAATACAGTAAAACAACCGACCAATCTGGAGAAGAAAGCGGTCGTTTTAGATAGTCGGTCGTCTTAGAGAGGGATAACATTGTATAGAAATACATGTACAGTAAAACTTGCCAAAGACTACCACTCAATGTCAAGAAGGAAGAGGTCGTTTTAGACGACCAACTTAGAGAGGGATAACATTAAATAGAAGTAAAGTCAAACCTGCCCAAAGACGACCACCCAATGTGGAGAGGGAAAAGGTCGTTTTAGACAGTTGGTCGTCTTAGATTCGGTATAAGCCCCTTGCAACACAGTAAGGTCATTTAAGTTGCGGGACCTACGAATTTTACGTTCATCTCAAATAGGATGGGTAATAGTAAGTGAAAAAGCAAAAAGAAAAGTTGACTTCGAGAGGGAAATTGATTTCACAAAAGAAAAAGAGAGAGAGAGAGAGAGAGAGAGAGAGAGAAAGAGAGAGAGAGAGAGAGAGAGAGAGTGCGAATTAAAACAAAAAGGATGATGAATGATGACAATTTAGTAGCCAGAACACACAAGGCAACCTTTAATGTCAAGAAACTCGTTTATTACAGTAGCATGTCATCATAAACAAAAAATACACATCATTAATCATATAACACAGTTATTATAATGCTATGGAATTCATCAAAGTAATAGATAAAAATATTAGTCAGGATATGACCAAAGTGCATTTCTGGGACCTCCAAAGTAATAATTTGCGTCCGTTTGAAGGGATTGTTTTCTTATATTTTTTGTTCACGTTTAACGCCACTATCGACACTTTAAGGTCATTTCAGTGTGAGGAAGTAGACCAGGACAATAGAAACACATAGAAAGAAGTAGAAGGAGCAGACAACACCAGAGCGTCCGCCGACCACCCGTCGTGTGAAAGAATACTTTTGTAGCAGTACAAAAAGGCGAAGTGTAATCATTGTAATATTCGCCCTATTGAGCCATTCTCAAAGACATGATCACTGATATAAAAGAGAATTCAAACGGAGACAAAAAAACAAAAACAAAAAGAGAGCATTTTTTCATAGTCACAAATTCCATTTTTTTTTCTGACAACAAATTTTCACTTGCATTACTTGAAACTTTCGTGGCACTGTCCCACTTGTTGCTTCTATTTTATTGCTTTTTCCCCTTTTCCCCCAAAGGTTAGCAAACCACGTTCCAGCACAAAAAATTTTGTACGGTAATTTAAGAGACGAACTATTTCCATGCCTGTTAGGGCCAACCCGGGCTGGGAGGGAGAAAAATCCCAGTAGTAAAAAACACAGATCGTCCGCAATCAGGATCGACCTCAGGTCTTCCGCATGACAGGCGAAGAGCCTAACCATTACACCACAGCGCCCGTTTTCATTCATAGATATGATGTCAAACAGAATCTGATTGCATATATACAAACACACGCACACACACACATGCACGTGCACACACACACACACAAATGCCAAATGAAAATGAGCTTTCATTGGTGAAAATTTCTCTAGAGAAAAAAAAATGACCCTAAAAAAAGTTCTGTCCGTTGTACCATACAATAATCATAGAAATGGGGACAAAAGTAGACTAGCTACCAGACAACGGAAATGTTACAGAGAACAAAAACTGTGGGCAAAACCTGTGCGGAAGACAGCCATTGTGGAGTACTTTACTTCCTGCCTTTACAGAACAGAAAATGAAAGAAATATGGAAATAAATTAGCAATATAAGAGGGTAGAAGCTTGCGTAAGAAAAACTAAATAGAAAAGAACAAATTGCGTCTTTGGGAAAATCAGGTAAGAAAAAAAAAATGTGATTTAAAAGCAAAAGCCGAAACAAAAATTCCAAATTAAAGCACATTTGAAACAAATACATAGTATGAACAGTTTGCAACCATATGACCGTGTATAATAGCACTTAAGCAAATGAAGATAAAGACATATTTGGATAACATCAGTGGAAAAAATCAAGTTAGCTGACAGTGATTAAAGACGTAAATTGCGTTTTCATTTACTGTTTCATCTGTTTTAAAAATTTTGGCTTTGATCCATGGCACCTAATATCAACAAGCATTGGTACATACATACTGCAGTGTTATCATAAAGAGATGAATATGTAATAACTCTGTATTATGAAGAAAGGGACAACATTTTTAAGAGAAGATATGTGCAACACTAGAAATTGAAAAAAAAACCTAGGGTATTTGCATCATTCAAAAAAAGATTTTTGACTCTCCTGAAAAATCAGGAAAAAGTGGGTTAATCTTTTAGAAAAAATAACTTCAGCTTTGTGACCATCTTGATTGTCAGCTGATGGGTGACTCGCACATCACACAAGAAACAGACAGACAAAGGAAGAAATATTAATGTGCGTCTAAAGATATCCGACTTGGTGAGCCATTACATGTGTACTACATTTCCACATTTCTGCAGACACAATGATGGGTACATGGATACAGTTGTACATACCAGTTCAATAAGTTAATAATTGCACAAATTTGATAACAGTGCCAACACTAGACAAGATGATGGATCATTGGTGAAAAGCGACTAGAATAAGAATGGAATAAAAAGAAAGAAAAACATATAACAGTGCTCTCAAATCACAAACAGGCCAAGTACATTACTAAGAGTTCCCCTTTTCTTTCAAATAACGAGGTGTTGTAATGACTACTCATATTTTAGACAACATTAAAGAAAAAAATCTCATCTCCAAAAGTTAATTGCGCTGTCATTTCAAAATGTTTGTCACTCGAAAGCTGTTGCTGTGACAACATGGTAAGACTCCAATATGCAAAGAAAAATGTACAAAACTTAAAGCACTATAACTGAATCTTAAAAAAAAAAGTCAATACCCAGAAAAATAGCTAAAAGTTCCAAGATTTACTAGGAGGTAGGTATGGAAGAAGTGGCAGAGCAAAGCTAATTGAATGTTTTTGCTCTCTGTCAGTAAACAAAAGCACTCTATATCTACTATAAATCTGACTGGATTTCTATCATCACAAAGCATTATGCACTACTCGTATACTTCGGTGCATGCATGAAGCAAAGTTGCTGGCTCCAAAAGTAATTGTAGTCACAACTTAGCCAAAAGCATATCGGTATCTAAGTAATCAAAGACCAGGTGTCAATCAAATATGTCTGACAATACATGTAATTGTGTGCTGTGTGCAAAGAAGGTTCATTGTCTCTGTTAAAGGATACTATTACTGAATGAATATAATTATAATGTCATATGTGAGCAAAGGAGCCTACCAAAAAATATTAAACATGTACAGAATATCTAGATAAAGACTCGCATTCATGACAGAATCTCATGTGATACACACATACAAACCTAGAGTGGGATGCACAATGCTCGTCAGCCGTTTTTTCAACTAAATGCTCCATTCCATAAAAGCGTAATTTCGATAAGCGTGTAATTTTTTCAACTTAACTCACCCCGCCAGCACACGATTTTGTGAGGTACTGTGAGTATTGCCGATAATGGAATGGAACACTTAATCGAAAAAACTGCCAACTAGCTTCGTGCATCCCACTGCTAGGATAGAAGAGATGAACGATTGTATTGCTACTGTTCTACAGCACTAATGATATTGTGAATTAATTTCAACACAAGAAAATAATAGATGAGGACAGCAGTAATACTAGTAGCACATCACTAAGATGTCAGTGGTTTGGTTTGGTTACCAGTTTTATGTATGTCTCTTGCAACACTTTAAGGTCATTAGAGAGACGGGCTACTTCGACCCTGCCTGTCAGGGCCAACCTGGGCTGAGAGGGAAAAAATATCAGCGAGAAAAAACGCAGATCATCCGCGCATGCGATCGAACTCGGGTTTTCCGCATGACAGGCCAAAGCCTAACCGTTATACCACAGCGCCGGTGGATGTCAGTCTGAAGTAGGACCCACAGGATACATACACATACATTAATGTCATGGTTAATAATTTTATCATCACAACACCTTTATATTCCTGAAGGAAAACACAATGAAGCTTTCATTTTTATAAGAATGCCCACAAATTCTATAATGAGTAAATAAAACTACTAATTTGGGATATATTGGGTAATAAAACATTGTACAGAAGTTTGGTAATTGCCATTCCTGAGATGAAGCTCTACATGAGTGTGAGTCCACAAATGAACTGAGACTAAAAGTGAAGAACAAAAAAAAAGAAAATCACAATACAAAGCACATAAGCTTGGCAGAAAACATTGCTATAAAATTCTAGGTGGTGTTGTACACTTTGGCATAATATGGATATCTCAAAAGTGAAAGCAGGAATAAAAATACAGTTGAACTAGCCAAGACCAAGAATTGCCAAAGTAAAGTCAAATCTTAAAATGGAGAGAGACCCTGTAGAGTTATTTTGGGAATTCTAAAGTCCAAAAATGTTTCATGTTTCAGAATCTATATTAATTTCTGAATGGTTTTAGTATGAATACATCGTATGTAGGAAATTCCATAACTTTATGTTTTAAACATTCAAGTTTACAAAGAGATGAATGCCAGCCCTAGAAAATGTTCCCACATTCAAAGTCGCTGTTCTCAGCTGGGCAGTCTTCAATTTGGGTGCTTGTGTGGGTGCCTATAAACTATTGAATTTTTGCTAGAACGATAATTTTTTGACCACTTGAAAAGGAGAGAAATATCCTGTCAAAGAATACCAAGAGTCCAATACACCCTTATAACACTGACAGTATTAACATAGGGATAAAACAGCCAAAGAAACTGGTGTCTCTATAAATAAATAACTCAAACTAGAATTAACAGACATTTGCATCAAGGACAGTTTTGCTTTATTGAGGTTTTATCCACACTGAAAAGTTAACTTCACCATAGACAAGATCAATAGGACATCACTTTGGAACGATTTCTGATTGTAAAAGTTTAAATTTAGTTGTTTATAAAGGAGCCACCATCTTTGGCTGTTTTAGCCTCTAATTGTAGAAGCACCCCATACCTAAGCACCCATGGACCACCTACTCTTTCCTTCATGTGTCTATGTAAAAGTGTAACAGTTGGCTTCCCCCAGCCAGATGTTAGCACAAGTAGACGTACAAAGTGATGGTAAAGATGAAAAACTAAAGTTGAAGTGCACTGAAAAGGGGGAGAGAGGAGAGGAGAAGAAAGAGAGGAGAGAGGGAAGAGAGAGGGGGGAGAGGGAAAGGGGAGAGACGGGAGAGAGAGGGAGAAAAGGAGAGAGAGGTAAAGAGGGGAAGGAGAAGGAGAGAGAGAGAAAGAGAGACAGAGACAGAGAGAGAGAGAGAGAGAGAGGGGGGGGGGGAGAGGTTTTTTTTTCTACAAAAAAATGTTTTTTTCAGATGTAATTTATTTTCTTTATAAGCAACAAATCGGATCAATACACCAAAAACACAAAGAGGTCGGTAC
>JAUKPP010267109.1:0-11460 GCA_032273245.1 Phyllaplysia taylori
TCCAACCCCCATCCCCCCAACCCCCTCCGCTCCCCCACCCCCCTCCGCCCCCCTCGCCCCCCTCGCCCCCCGTCCCGTCAGTCGTAGCCAGTTTCTGTGACGCTGGGCATCTTCACCACCAGGTGGACCCGCCGCATTCCGCCCTCCCCCGCCCCATCCTGACCTATTTTCACGCTTGAACTGCTCGTTTGTTCAGACAGATCACGCCTGAGGGCATAATGACCGGATGCTGTCAACGTAAGGTCCCCACCCTCCCTCCCCTCATCCCGGGTCTCGGCGCAGCTAAGTCCGACACCAACTCGCTCAAGTCCTTCCATACTTTTTGATGATGCGTCAACATCTATGGGAGGTAACCGTTGAAATTTTCTCAAATCGCCATTGAATTGTCTAAGTTGTTTCCCTTGAGTCTCTCGTTTCAGATCGGCGGTGTCAGCTCGTAAGATTTGTCTGCCCATTCCCTGATAGCTCCAGAAGTAATCGAGAAGTTCTTGGGCTCCTTCTTCCGAGATGTTCAGGGTCTGAAGGCTTTGTGCTTTGGCAAGCCGAATTTTATCCACATCATGAATAAACCTGGCAGCTTCTTGTTTGGTGATTGGTGTCGTTGTGCTGGTTGTATGTGCTGGAGAAACAGCGCGATTGCAATACAGAGACAAGTCTTCAGCACTTTTGTACACATTCTCTTTATCCCTTTGAGTGAATGGATTCATCCACATGCGCTCTATAAAACGTTTTGTCAACCCGTCTCCTACGGACCGAGGTCTAGAGTCCCAAGGGCGCGGGAACGGTGACTTCTCTCCTGACCTCTCTCTGCTAGCAGGTCTGTTCTGGTTTTTCCGACTTATAGGTCTGTTTTTCAGAGCCAGCTCTCTACTAATAGGTCTGTTCAAACTGACATCTTTGGTTATCAACCCGTTGTTTCTCAGTCGATTCCCAGAGATGTGCAGCTTACGGTTTCTTGTTTTAGCCAGTTCAGTAAGTTTCCATGATATTTTAGAAGCAACTGTAACGTCCCCGTTAATGTTACGGTGTGCAGTGGATTTCTCGTCTGTGGCTGTTCGCTTCTCCATATTTGTGTCACTGTAGCGAGACTGGAAACCTGTCGTATCTATATTTGTTGCATTTGAAGACTTTCCCGGGGCAGCCACAGCTGACACGTGATGACCGGATAAACCACCAATATCTAAAGTGTCGGGTGCAGCCTGGGATTTCTCACTTAAGTTCTGAACTGTGCGGGAGTTGAACCTCGACCTCTCTGCTGTATCGCTCATTTGATCTTGCTTAGTGTTATTTGCACACTCGTTTCCTAAATGCCCACTTCCATTGCCGGAAATCTGCGCATTTTGAACAATGTTAATATATCTTGCGTTCTGATCAAAGCCCAAGCCGTAATAACTATTAGGGTTCGTTCTGTCTCCGATCAGCACAGAACCTAGGTGATCCTGTCTCGTCCAGATATTGTTCCTTCCTCCGTACTGGCTGTGTGTGGTGGCCCTGTAATCCCGACACACAATCCACTCCCCGCGACTGCTGCTTCGGCTTTCCGGCACCACCGGACTACCTGACGTCATCAGCCGTAGCGCAGCCGCCCCATAAGTGACCTTATTGACCTCGCTGTCCTCTGCTCCCCGCCAGACCCCAGACGCAGACGAGCATGGCGTGCTGAAGGCGTCGTCACGTCTGGAGGAGGAGAGACGCGCGACGACACTCAGTCTGGCGCCGCTCGGGTCCTCGGGGTCGAAGTCGTTGGTCATGACGTCACTTCCTGCCGGGTGCAGAGTCCTCGCGCTTCCTTCGTGCAGGGGAAGGCTTTTCTCAGAATTCTGAATGATGCTATCGCTGGTTCCCGTCTTCTCCCCACCTACAAGAGATGACTGCCTATTGCCATGGTGAAATGTTTCTTGATCCACTTCAACGTTTCTAGGGTCCTTTTGTTGCCTACCGTTCTTTTCCTTGTCGACTTCATCCATGGTATTAGTTTCCCTACCGCATGGCTCAACCTCCCCATGGCCATGCTCCGTATTCTGGGCATGTTCAGTATCTTGTCCTTTACTCTCTCTATTACTTATTCCATTCCTAGCTTTTACTTCGGAATTGCTGTTTCTTCTATTTGTGCTTGATAGCAGCTTTTCCTGGCCCTTGTTCGTGTCACTGGCGTTACTCCCACCTTCACCGCGAGTCTCAATGGTACCTTTTCCCATTTCCTTAAGGGCAAGGGACTCAGCCTGCTTTGAGCCATTATCTAATGAAAATTTTACTGTCTCTGGGACAGAGGAAACACATTCGACATCTACTTTTCGAATAACTGAAGCGGCTCCATCGTTTGAGTCCCCAGAGTCGATGTTTCTTACTCCGTGTGAGCTTCTACTTCGCGTTCTGCTTCCCTGAGCCTTTTCACGCCGCACAGACTCAATATTCCTTGCCTGATCAGAACTTGAAGAATCCTTACCTTGCAATGATTTTTCATTTATTCCACTTTGAGCAGACCGCTCTCTCATCATCCCGTCACTCACAACTCGACTCTTTATCACTTCTGCTTCTTGAAGATCCTCACCGAAATCTCTGACGTCATCAGTTTGGAGGAATCTCTGACTCCTTTGAATAATTTTCTCTACCGCCGCGTCCTGGGGGTGAGAGGGTGCTTTTTCCCCTAAACCCGGATTGTGTTTGTACCCGTGGTGGAGGATATGCTGGCCAGGAAAGTTTTCCACAACCCTCGCGCCACCGGGTGATCCAGCACCAGATACAGACTTAGACTCTGTGCTGTTTCCAGAAACGCTAACAGACACCGCTACTTCATTTCTGAAGAATGGTCTGTCATTGGTATGAATAGAGCCATTTGCAAGCAGTGGGTTGGAAAGTCGTATTCGATGCTCTGTGTGAACTTCATTGTCTCTTGCAGATTTAGACACGGTATGATTGTTTAGATTAACGTTTTCCTTAGATCCCCAAAGTCTTCCTTTTGAGTTTGTCAGATTTGATGGCCTGGATATCTCACCTGTTGGCGATGTCAGCGATTCTGAGGCGGACGGGTATCCACTGTTGTACTCCTTAGCGATCGGTGCTGGAGAACTGCCCTTCCCTAGCGGAACGTTTGGGGGGAAATTTCGTCTCCTGTCTAATGTGACTTTGGGTCCAGGGTCCACATCAAGGATCGGTGTGAGGATTTTGTAGGGATAGCTCGGATATCTTCTGCAGGCCAGAGGGGTATGAGAGAAATTCTGTAGGGTGGGGTGAGATGCTGAGCCAAGAGATTCTCGCCACTTGTGATCTTTGAAGTCAGACAGACGTTGGAGATGCGACGGTTTTGGTTGGATTCCAGGAAATAACGCTGATGGACTCGGATGTGCTGCTGTTTGCTGTGGATCTTCTCGAAATCGTGACGTAACAAACTCCACACGCTCCTGCAACGTCACTTCCCCATTTTGAGAGTGTCTGGTGCTTTTCCCTGCCTCTCTGTGAGCATTATGAGAGTTGTTTAACGATGATGAAGAGTCCGAAGACAGGTGAGATTGTTTCTGATCAGAAACACCTTTTGATGAGACCCTCTCGCCGTTCTTGCCCTTTTCTGGGCCGTGAACATCGCTTGAAGTGCGTAAATACGCCGCGCTCGGAGATGTCAAAGAAGTCGCAACGTCATCCCTGAGCTTGGCATCTCTCACACCGGAAGCATCCGCCAAAGGGATGAGGTTAGACTGGACCTCGAGCTCTTCCGGATCCGGAAGTCGCCGATAGTCAAAACCTTGCCGATGACGTCGTATGCCTTGACCCTGGACGCCAAAGCCATGACGCAACATCTCAATCTGAAAGTTGGAAAATATGAATGAATAGTTTGCATCCAATAAAATACCTACTTTGTTGGGATTTTCGGGGGGAGGCGGGTCGTGGGGTGACTGTACATCTATTTTTATTTTTAAATTATTTCTTACTTATGCTTAGTACAGGCAAGATTAGTAGTATGTTCCCACGGTTAGGCAGGACATTAAAGTTATCGTTAAATTTTAATTGATATTGAATATACTGCAACCACAATACATGATTTCGAAGAATGGAAAAGAATGAGAACGCAGAGTCGTTCTGACACAAGGTGAGACGTTGACTACTTTGTCTCTGGGCAGAGATGCATGAATATCACAATGAATTTGACAACTTTATAATGTTAACGACAGAGATCTTTCTACACCAGTTTCTGCTAGACTTAAAAAATGTTGAGCATTTGAAACAATATTTTGCCAAGGTCAAAGATAAGATATCCCTTTATGCAACTTATAAATCAAATACACAATTTAATGGGCAAACTGACCTGAAAGAATTAGATTCCTCGAACCGCTTGGTACCTTAGCAAACAGCGATTCATTCTGAGCCCATCAAATGCAGTCCTGTTGGAATAAATGGGAGACAATTTCAGTTAAAACGTTTTATGACATAAGGACAATACATCCCTCTCATCGCAACCACTTCAGCTCTAATTCATCACTGCTAGCGTTTTGAAAGTACCGGTCCGCCTGCACACTTCGCAAAAAACACATTAATAGCAATTGCAGGAGGTATAAATTCATCCCGATTGTACAACCTATGCAATTCTGTCGTAATAGCAAGAAAGCGATGAACACACCCTTTGGTGTCGGGCACCGAGTGAGACACAGATGGTCCGACAGAACCTCTTCACTGTCGATTGTATTTGAAATCGGAGACCCGTGTTCGAATCCTGAGGCGAACTTCTTAAAGTTTGCTGCTTGCAAAGATTTCATTGTTGCTGTCGCACTACCTAACATGAGTTCTCAATGACATGACTTCTACTCCCAGAAGAATGAAAAAAGGCGATCAAGAAAGGTACATTTAATTTTTAAAAGGCGTACTTAATATTCTTAAAAACCTATGATGGCGGAATAATATATAGCAACGAGAGAACTTTCTTTAACAGGGCATAAAACCATTCTAACAATTTTGCTCAGATGTATGAAAAGAGCATCATTCAGAGCAAGAAATCGATGCGCCTTTGTGTCAGGGCAATGAGGAAGCTGAAGACAGTAACTGTTATACCTTGGTTTGTTTTATTTGTTCACGCCAATAATTTTTACCTTGATCCACTGATTTGACACCTTACTATCTAGAATTAAGCAGATCCAACCACTCGTTTGCAGCTGTGATGAGCGAGAAAGATCCCACGAACATGTCTGTTATTACGTCACAAATATGCACTTCATTTTAACATAGCACGACATAGACCGGAAAGACATTACGTCGTGTGAAAACAGCACGAAATCGGGAAAGTCAATGCCCCTGAAGTGACAACACGTTGAGTTTTCCCACTGTGCTGGTAGAATGAGATAACCTTATCCCAGCGAAGATCACTTCAGGAGGGCCAACATACGAGATTTATCTCACAACAGCAACGAAGCAGCCATCTGGATGTTATATTAACGGAGTTGCCTCTGGTCTTTATCATTAGTCGGAAACACGAGTGGCTCCGCTCCGAATGCAAACCGCTTGTGTGGCGTCATTATGGGTACTTGGTATTCTCTGTCGTTACGTTCGACGCCGCAAACCTTTTGTGTATGGATGTCGTTGTATTTGTTTGTATTGTGAAAAATATTTCCTATTTTTGCATCATTGTATTGTTATACCATCCTTGATTTTGTGGGTGTTTTTGCTATTGCGATCATTGCTAATGTTGCTGCGGTTACCTTTTCTGTTGTTAATAATGTTGCTACTTTACTTATTGGCAATATTGCTGCCTTTGTTCTCTTGTTTGTTGCTGTTATTGCCGTTGACGATAAGGATACCGTACCGATGATGATGTCAAGTGTGAATAACGTAAAGCTTCTGTTCACTTTTCATGATTCTAAGAGGCATACGAAACAGTTAGCACCACCACCATTGTCTCAGTATGAAATCACGTCAATAGGCTGAACTATGAAAGTAATACAGTTACTGTTACCATACAACGCAACAACACAAACGTGCATGTATAAAGCAGTATCTATAGCCTAATGTTGAAGGCGTTTGACAAACGGACGTATGCACACTAAAAAAAATTTCGACTTTAACATAAACACCAAGTTAGGTGCAAACAAATGACAATTACGAAGTCGTTGGTTTCTTTAAAGAATTTAATATGTTTCTTTACCTGAACATTCCACTCCAACCAGAGGCTTAAGTAATCTTGCGTCTCGCAGCACAATAGCACCCGCGTTAAACATAGCACATGTCAAGAAAGAAAAAAGAAAAGAGAAAATTCAGAAACCTTTCTCACTTCTCACAGCTGCCAGGAATAGAAATAGAAGCGGAAGTGGTTTGATTGGTTGGCGCCAAAGGGTAGTGGTGGCACCTTTGATGACATGTACCACACGGTCTGGATCTAGTACAAAGCAAAGGTGTTAGACTGTGGGTTTTTCAATGGAATCTTACTAATTATCGACCAGATAGACTCGCAGAATAGGGACAAACTGATCGGGCAAACACGCTTGTTGTTCCTCTCCAAACTTTTCTTTTCACACTGGCGTCGGTGTGTGAGGGTGTGTGTGAGGGTGACGATATTATTGGCGCTGAGTGCTCAGGTCTGCCTTTTGTGTGCCAAAGCCGGGGGATAATGCAAGCAGTCTGGGTGGTACAGCAGGCTCTGACAGTCTATTATTACTATTAAAGGTGGCACTGAATTCTGTTACACTGTGGTCGCTTGTGTTTGCTTGAGAGTAGTTCGGTGTGGTGATGTATTAATATACTGTAATGCGTGGAATTGTGCGAGTATGCGTAGGTGTGTGAATGTCTGTGTGTGTGTTTGTGTGTGTGTGTATATGTGTGTGTGTGTGTGTGTGTGGTTGTGTGTTCATGTGTAAGTAAGTACTGGAGTGTGTGTGTGTGTGTGGAAGGGGGGGGGACCCAAATGTTGGAACTTTATTTTACTCTTCGTCTGAAACCAAATAAACTCTCTACTCAAACCGCAGGTCAAAAAAATATCTGCCTGAAACAAAAGGAAAGTAGGGGGAGGGGGTGGGGGGGGGAAGAGGCGGCTGACAATAAAGCACTTCTCAACGACCTCGGTGCCTGCAAAGTTATCACGAGAGATAGCAAAGGTCTGTCATTACCGACTCTATCTAACCTTTTGTGTTCAAAAGTGTGTGTACTTGTGTGTGTCTGTTTGTCTGTGTGATTGTGTGTACTAGTAATTTGTGTGTTTGTTCTTGCTCTTAATGCAGTAATAGGACTTCAAACGTGCATTTGTACTACTGTGGTAGAAAGAACAGAGCTACCAATTGAAAGTTATTTTCTAGGATTATATTTAGCACATCGGTCAGTCTGTCTGCATTCTGATTGACAGGCCGGTGTCTGTGGGGTAATGGTTAGGCTCTTCACCTGTCTGCTCAATGGACGGCAGCTCGATCCCCAAGTCTTTGGTAAGGAACATGCTTCAAAAAGATACTTCATTGTTGAAGAATGTCTGTGTCTACTTTAACTGTGTCCAAAATTGTTGCTACAAGCCCATATTATATTTCCCCAGCTCTTGAAGTAGAAAGTTGGTCCTTGAATGATAATAGTGTTAAGTTAATGCACATTTCAGCGAACTCTGGAGCATTTTGTTACTGTGTTACATCAATGTGTACCCGGACTTGTATGGATGATACTGAACTTCGTTAGGATAATTCCATATTTGCCCAAGAAATCTTTTGGCTCTGTCAGTTTATTGTGTCTTCATGGTCCCTGGGTCTTATTCTATCTGTCATAACCTTTTGGGGAAAAGGAAGAAACTAATGCACAGTTGATATGGTTTTCTAATATGCAACAAGTTTATGGGAAGGAAAAAATCTAAGTACTCCAAACATTGAGTTGGTCTTCTTGATCTTAATCTCCTCATAGCACAGAGTAAGACACCTAGAGTGGTGAGTAGGTGCGCGGGTACTCTTCACCCTTGTAAAATATGGCTGCCAGTGAGTGTGTACGATAGAGCATTTGAAGAGGCGACAACTTGTGGCAAAATAACAAAGTCCATAGACATTTCTTTTTTAAAAACGCAATAGGGAAGGGGAATTCTTCTGTGTTTCTCACAACTAACTGTAATATTATAGCCTATACTGAGATTTTTCTAACGTCACGATTTGTTTGTTTGTTTGTTTGTTTGTTTTTGTTGTTTTACATAAGACGTATGCATTGCCTGACATCAAGATGGCGTCTAGGAAGCACGCCTCTTCGGCCGCGCAGCCAGTCTTCTATGGATCTCTATGCCTCTTAGCAATATAATAGCAGATATAGGCAAATAGGGAATGCCCATGGCGAAATGTCCATCAGCGTAAAAGACGCAGCAAAGCTCTGAATTACATTGATAGAGAGAGACGAACAATACATCCCTGAGATCGATGATCCTGGCACTGCCAATCTCCAAACGACATGATGGCCACGTCAAAGGTTGACACGCATCTAATATTGTCCCAACTTCCGGTAGTTATTGACGATGAAGCGTTCGCTCCGATCACGGATAAAACGGGCATTCTATAGGTGATATTTGATCAACTTAGTCGATGAAACAATCCATTCAATCCATCAAGCGTAAAGAGAGTCTAACTAGGGTTTTCACCTTTGTCTACCCTACATTGTAGGCTATCGAACGCATGAATTTTATGGCACACACAGGATAGGCCAAACAAAAAAAAGGTTCTTGGGTTCGCCATATTTCGCTTAAAAGTCATCAGATTTTCACGAAACTTCGCTTATTGTAAATGTGTCCAGGCGGAAAAAGTTCCAGAAAATATTTGCGAGTATCATCTTCGGGCGCCAATGGGATGCTAAATGTTAAAAGCCATTTTCTGAAAATACGTGATTTTCCAGAATGTGCAATACATTAGTAAGCACTGCGCATCTGTTTAGACTGAAATGGTGGTTTTAAAATTGGTTATGCTGACGAAAAAATATACAATTCTTAGTATACTAGGCTTTTGTATCGCTTGACATTAAAATAATATAACCAAGACTATGATTTCCGGCATTTTGTAAATTTTGTTGACTGTGTTTTGCCCTTAGAGCGTGCGCTAATAAAGATTAAGCGAATGCTGTTGAGCTTTCCCCTGGAATAAAAACACTAACTGTGTCAGATTTGATAAGACGAATAAAATCTCGTAAAAGTGTTTTGTTTTCTCTAGTACAGATGTCAACTGATAAATCAGCCCACGTTGGCTGCATAAAACACTATCTCCAGACTTGCTCATCGAAGCATAATATTCCTCAGACGACAATAATAATTATGATGATGGCAACCGATCCATTGAAGACCATCCCAGGGACTTGATGAGACAATTTCCTTCGTCTCTTTCGGCCATGTCTTGAGAACTCTCTAGTGACCCTATCCTTTTCACCGGGTTTATATCTCTCGGAGCTTTATCCTTTAAAAAACAGAATTAACAAAGAAATGAGGGGCATACACTGCAAACTAAAAATCAGATTTTACAGGAAACTGACATGGCTTCTTAAAATGCGCGTTTCATCGCTTTCTGGGCATCGAACAAAGTGAATTTTTCAGAAACATTTCCCGCCTTTTTAAAAAAAATCAAACATCCGTTGACTATCAAGTAAAAAACGTCGAAAACCCAGGAACTATTGGTTTTTTTAGGCCCACCATTTACTATGTTGGTTGTTGATTTTGTGTGTATGTGTGGTGGGGGGGGGGGGGGTGTTCCATGTGGAATTATTTTAGTGACTTATATTTTCTGATTATGAATTATGACTGGGTGTATTCTTCTCATTCCGATAAGACTTTTACCAAACGCAATTAAAGGGCAGCGTCAAGATGGAAAAACTTTTTTTTTACGTTTATTGTTTATAAGAACATGTAACTTTTGAAGTTAATTTCTTTTTTAAAATTTCTTTATTCAGTCTTTGGTGATACTTGTTTGACTTAAGTATCTACATTCTCTTTTTTTCGCAATATTACTTACGGCACTATGGACACTGTGAGGTCATCCAAGTCCTGGAGTGTAGAATTGGATAGTTTGTATAAGTAGTAGTAAATAATGGTTTATCTGTAGAGGCGCCAGCCTCGGTTGTTTTAGCCTCTTCTTGTTTTGCTTTTTACTTAAGCACTGTCGTAATCATTATCCACATGATCACAAGTACCGGCAAGATCATAGTACTGTTGTTATCTAAGATGTTAGAGGCTATAAATTTCGTACTTACCTTTTATTATATCTGTATGGGCTATATAATATTTAAGCATCTATTGTCCCTAATACCAGTGCATATTATGTAAACTACCACAACGGCCATATTGCCATTGCTAACAAATGCAATTCGAAATAATGTTTTAACTTGCAGACGATCATTGAAGAGACCATATTTATTAAGTTTCTCCTAATCATTTGTGATAAATTTTTAAGAACGTCAATCACACAATTTAATATTATTTTACCGTTCCACTCATGCGCAACTAAGAGACAACAGTTTTTACCCGTGACACCCAAGGAAGGAGAAGTAAAGATAACAGTGTCAATCTTTATTGATAACTTACCCTGCACTGTATGAGAGACATGGATTTGTCCTTCCTGTGTAGGCCTATGCAATAGACTCATGTACTTATGCACACAATTGGAAGAAACAACAAAATTGAACGAAAGCAGTAAGTCCTTCTCTGCTATTGCACCCAGAACGCAAATCTGTCCTCCACCCTCACATTGAAAAGACTGGGCGACTTTTTAGTCCTGATTACTACGGTATTCTCTCTCTCCCTCTCTTTCTTTCTCCCTCTCTTTCTCTCTCTCTCTCTCTCTCTCTCCCTCTCTCTCTCTCTCTCTCTCTTTTTTTTTTTTTTTCTTCGCTGAGATTTCTCCCCTGTGGCGATTAAGCTCTTGTGCCCCCCACGACAGAGCCAGTTATTCCTCAGTAATGAGTTAATCAAACATAGCCATTTCTTGAAGGTCCCCAAATCTCCGCTCGCACAAGTGCCGTTTCGGTAGCGAGCAGGCCGATGAAGACTATTATTGTAATGATTATTGGTAAGCGTGAAAGGTTCTGCACAGTTCACTTGTCACTGTTTTCTCTCTGTTGGTCCAGGAGGGCAATTAAGTATGTGTGTTTTAGTAAAGGCATTTTGCCACTTACACGTTCAAGGTACTGTTCCGACGGTGGGGTATATAAAAAAATTGTCTTGAATACTTGGTTACGAGTGAAATTATAATGTTGCATTGGTAATTCGTTGTTGTTTTTTATAGAGGGAAAGAGGATTAAGCTAGATTTATGACTGCCATTCTTTTCGCGTCGTATCTTACAGCGTTCGATGTAACGTACAGTTTTCGTTACTGTCAACGGCACTTACCCATGTGTGAACGATTGTGGGTCGTGTATTTTTGTGCGTCTGGCGGGCATACCATTCTGATTCTGTTTTTTTGTCCCTTCCATTTAGATTTATGTGTGTGTGTGTGTGTGTGTGTGTGTGTGTGTGTGTGTGTGTGTGTGTGTGTGTGTGTGTGTGTGTGTGTG
>JAUKPP010267120.1:0-11460 GCA_032273245.1 Phyllaplysia taylori
CTCTCTCTCTCTCTCTCTCTCTTTCTCTCTCTCTCTCTCTCTCACACACACACACACACACACACACACACACACACTCAACGGAAATATTACGTTCATTAGACTGACAGTGATTAATAAATCGGGCTTTCCTCGTCCAACTTCCCTGTCATCTTTCTGAGCTCATTTCTTGACATCCATGTGCATGTTACGAACAGATTTTATGACGTGAGGTGAACCACGTAACATGATCCACCTCCAAAGCCCCTCGACCCTTGTTCTTTTTGTGTTCCTCCCCTCAAAATCCTTGCAGTACGTCCAATTGCCATTGCAGCAAACAGTCAAAAGCCAAAGAAGCTGGTGCCTCTAAAAATAACTCTAAACTAACTAGCAAACAATTAAAACTAAACTTAATCACCGGCGCTGTGATGGAATGGTTAGACTTTTCGTCTGTCATGCAGAAGGCCTGAGTTCGATTCCCGTCACGGACGATCTGCTTTTTTTCTGCTGGGTTTTCCCTCTCATTCCGGGTTGACCCTGACAGGCAGGTTTGAAGTACCCCGTCTCTTAAATTACCTTACAATGTAAAACTGGTGACCAAACCAAGCCAACAGGTATATCAAATTTGACCGTATGTTTGTCCGTGTGTTTCAGACTCAAGATCAATGACGTCAGACCGTCCGACTCCGGTGTGTACACGTGCAAGGCTGTCAATGAGTTTGGAGATGAGGAGACCAGTGGATCGCTTGCAGTTCTCAACGGTGAGTACATCTACTTTCACAGGAGGACTGGTGCAGAGATAGGTGCTTGAGTGGAGAGTGGACTTGGTTGGTCTCTGTGCCTGCCAGGAATGGCTGAAGTATTTACTTCTAATCGTACGTAAAGTGTTACTAGGGGCGTAAATTACCAAAACTAGCCAAGGTTCATTTGAAACGAAAACGTGGATGGGTGGTTCAATGTTGAAAGAAAATATTTCTAGCTGAATGTCGAAATGACCAGAAGACGAGAATGAGAAATAGAGAAGAGGCAAAGGGACAAGGACTAAGAGGCGGATAGGGAGACGAAATAAAAGTGAAGGGAGAGAGAAAAAAAAGAGAAAAATTGATAGAGGGAGAACGAGAAAGAGGGAGGAGAGAAAGATATAGAGGGAGGACTGAAGTTTTTCTGTGCGCTTTAGCATGGCTGAATATAAAAAAAAAAACAGGCAACAATATGTGTACGAAGGAAGCCATGTCGATGCCCCCATAGCATCATCATTACGAGAACAGCAGACGAGTGGGTATCGTGTGCTGCCCAGGTTTTGAACGCAAGTCCCTTGGGTCGGGTCAAGAAGTGCGTAGCAAGACCGTCCTCTCAGTGCTACTTTATCTCATCTGCAGTTTGTTGGCAAGTCGAAACTGGGATGGCTACGACACTCAGTTCAATGTAGATGTTTCAGATTTCATGTACTGGAATGTCGGGAGTAGAACAGAGCGGGTCTTTGGAGTGCAGTTGGCTTGACGAGATGTTTGCATGTTGTTTGCGATCCAACGTGCAACATTCCGAGATAAAAATCGAAGACGTATTCTTTAAAAACAGAAACGAAAACAAGATAGACAGGGAGACAGAGAGACAGAGAGAGAAGGAGGGAGGGAGAGAAAAAAGAAGAGAGAAAGATGGGGGAGCAAATATGCTAGCAAGCTAAAAAGAAAAAGCGCATTTGTCCAGATTTCTTTTACAAGCAATGTATTATTGTCAGTTTTAACTTGTATTTTTACTTTGAAAAAACATGCGCAAGGTTCAGAGTACAGATTGTATCGATTCAGCATATTTGGTGTGAATTGCTTTGTTCTGTAACGTGGGGGTTTTCAAATTATATGACAGAGAAAGTTTTCGACCTTCTTTTGCTGGTTAGTCAGGAAAATGCGAAAATGTATATGTACCCGTAGCTAGGATTCAGATTCTTGTTACGAGAGAAACATATCCTGAGCTAAAATACCATGTAGATACATTCAAGACATGCGTTTTTCTGCTTTGTTTAAACACCCCCCAGTCGTGTCATAAGCGGTCTTGACACGCGAGGATATTGCTATGTGCAGAAACGCCCGTCAAAGACTTCACCTTATTTACACAAGTCTGTTTCTTTCCCACTAGAACTGAGTTACTATGTGGCGATACTTCAATCAAAATGTCACTTTTTGAAACTGGCAGCAAAAAAATAATTTTTTCACAATATGCCAAATATGGAGTTAAGATAAATTCTGTATCCAGTGTAAACTTTTAACGTCTACATTTGGTTGCTCTGCGCCAAAAATAATGCACAGGTAAAAGTTCTTAACCTGACGATATGCTTACCGTCAGCCATATTTAGTTTTCAAAAGTCAACATTAAAGAAAATATGACTTCATCAACGCGATATCGTCATGTTGATAGGGTCATTGGATCATAGTTAATCCTTCTGGTCTTCAGATAGAGCAAATTGGTTCAAATCTGCGTTTACAGGGATAGCAGGTGGGGATCTTGAATTTGGGTTTCTCTCGTGAGTATTGAGAGCGCCTTATTCCTTGTCGTGGAGTGAAACAAGTGCAAAAGTCTCCATATGAAAACATAATATTTAGATGTTGAAAAATGTGTAGAACCTTTACAAAATTATTGAAAGCAAACACATGCAAGGTTTCCGCCCTCCTTCAACTTTCTTTATGCTGTTTAATTCCCTCCCCTTGAAATGTCCGAACAACTAATTTTTTTAATTTATCTACTGATTGATAAATTTATCGATTCATTCTTTGGTTTATTTATTATTTGAATGACTGATTGATTTATTGGTTGATTGGTTAGTTCGTTGGTTGATTGATTGCTTGCTTGCTTGCTTGATTGATTGATTGATTGGTTGGTTGGTTGGTTGATTGATTGATTGATTGATTGACTGACTGATTGACTGATTAATTGATCGATTGATTGTTTGATTGATAGATTAATTGACTGATTGATTGCAGAGGATCCCCCACCGTCCAAGTCCCAAGGCAACAACAACAACGGCGAGGACTACGCCACAGACACAGACGTCAACGAAGGAGAAGGGTGAGTACATGAGTGGGTGGTTTTCCTTGGTGTTTGTATCGTTGTGATTGTTCGTATAGTGGGAAGTCAGGCAGGAGGTAGATATCTTAAGATATCATAATGAAATTAAGATACGATAAGATAGATGATAGGATGGAATGGGATGGGGTGGGATGAGGTTGGTGGGGTGGGGGTGGCGTGGGATGGGATAGAGAGATAGCTCGCCGCTAGTGTGATACAAAGAGAGAGAGAGAGAGAGAGAGAGAGAGAGAGAGAGAGATAGAGAGAGAGAGAAATTGGAAAGAGGTCAGGACAATGAATGGGATATTCAAGGCAGTCCTTCGCTCAAACGAAACAATTTACGGGAAATTCAGTTCATATCGGCTATTTTTCCAAACTGTCAGTGTAAACTTGACATATAAAATATCAACAAAGCATTTAGATCCATGGGAATTTGTCACAAAATCAGGCATACGCATGATGTGTTGCATCAAATTCGTATTTTTGTAGAATTTCCCACATGAGAAAATGTGAAAAAGGGTCGTGAACAATTTCGAACAGCATCTCCATTAGTAATAGATTTCCATAGCTGTAACTGGACGCACAACTATGGGCAAAAAGATAAGGCGATTGAACAAAACAGCACGTTCTTCGCAACACAGCCACGTATTGATCTCCTCTACTTGTTCTTGCTCGGGCGTATTTCACTTTCAAATGAGGTCCAGAATTGCTTTCTTCTCTGTCTTTATCACACCCAAAAGGCTTGACCAGGCAGCGGTACTTACATTTATCCTTTGCGATAATTCTGCGGCCTTGAGGAAAGTTTTTATCTTATGGTGATGAGTAATGTGGGAATGTGCGCCTCCTTTCTTCATTTAAAACAGCCAACAACGCTGGTGCCACTATAATTAAATAACTCTAAACTTGTTTTCAGGCGAATTTGCACTTTTCTCCTAAATAAAATGGGAAAAGGTTGCTCTTCCCATTATTTAAATTTTTTTTTTAATGACTGTTTTTCTCTCTTTTTCTGCTCTTCCTCGTCACCTTTGTCTCTAGTGATTTTCGTTCTTTTACTTTCTCCTCTTTGGTATTCTCATTTCCATCTCTGCTTTCCTTGTCAATCCTTACTCTCTCTTTCATCTACGACTTTCTACTCACATCCCTCCTCCTTTCAATGCATGTCCCTCTGTCTCTGTCGCACACTTACTCTATTTGTTTCTTCTGTCTCTCTTTCTCTCTCTCTCTCTCTCTCTCTCTCTCTCTCTCTGTCTGTCCCTCTCTCTCTCTCGCTCTGTCCTACTCTGTCTGTCTGTCTTCCTGCTTTTCATCATCTTCCTTTGCCTCTAACTTTCTTTTTACCCCTTTCCGACTGCTACTCTGCGACTCTCCTTCTCTCCTTCTCTCTCTCTCTTTCTCTCAATTTTTATCTCTCTGTCCGTATATTTCTCAGACTCTTTCTCTCTCTTTCTCTCTCTCTCTCTCTCTCTCTCTCTGTCTCTCTCTCTCTCTCTGTCTCTCTCTCTCTCTGTCTCTCTCTCTCTCTCTGTCTCTTGGAACAGGCAAAACTAATGCTCCCGTCTCCAGACTCGATACTGCCCTGGTTTACGAGGCTCCACGCCTTAAACCTTTTTACCTCGGATATTAAAACCCGTCTACAAGAGGGTTATCCGCTAATAGTTGTGGGCAACCGAATATCTTATTCGTTTATTCGTTATCATTATCATTATTCAAACGTATTGTACCGGAATCAACTCTAAATTAATTTTTGTCAATGACTTCTTCCTATTCTTTACCGCCCCTTTGTACTCTCTTTCCCTCTCGATCTCTTTCTGCTCCGATAATATTATCCCTCTTAGCCCGGGTTGTCCTTTGCATGCAGGGTCAACGTAGCCCATCTCTTCGAATAATATGACCTTATAGTGTCAGAAGTAAGGAAAGAAAGACTACAAACCAAAGCAAACCAGGCTTTGGGAGATGGAATAAGAGTTCCTATGTGTAAACCAAGTAAAATAGCCTGGTGTTCTTTTTTACCAGTTGTACGTCCCCTGCAGCACTGTAAGGTTATTTGAGAGACGGGCTACTTCAACCCTGCCTATTATGGCCAACCCGGGCTAAGAGGGTAAGATCGCAGCAGAAAACAAAACCCAGATCGTCCACGCTCTGGATTGAACTCGAATATTATGCATGACAGGCGAAGAACCTAACCATTAAAGCAGAGCACCGGTGTAGATAATTGTCCGAAGGTAGATAGATGTGATAGGGCCAATATTCCAACTCTCACGAGAAAGAGAGTAAATGTTTCGTGAAATCATCCGGTTACCCAAAAAGAGAACACATACTTAACCGGATTATTTTTCTGAAACGACTCACCGCCCAGACCTCTCCGCGAAGCCATAAGGCGGCAAAGCGACGAAACCAGGCGGAACTTCTGTCACTGTTATCTCCTCTACTTCACAAATTTATGAGGTAACCACCAAATTCGTTCCGTCTCCGATCTGGAATTACCCGACGGATGTCGAGTCTGGGTTTAGATAGCCTGTTAAGTGTAATGTTTCCTTAACCCTAACGCCCTACTCCGTGATTAAACACGATTTTCCACCCGGGGGGTTTAATATCGTTAATGTAATTCTCTTAACACGTACGTGTGGAAATTGTAAAAGAAAATGTGTCTCCCTTTTACTTTCATCTTCTTTTAGCAAATCTACCCAACCCAAAATAAATGTGTCATCATGGGCTAGTATTATCGATGCTCGACCTACCATTAGTAAGAAACATCATGTAATAACTATATTTTATTTCCCCTGATAAATTCACTCTAACAGACTTACGCGTTCAGAGAAATAAAACGACGATATCATGTGTTGGATATTTCCGTATCACATCCGATGTTTTTTAGAAAGAGGGTGGTACAAATGAGTCTACTGTCTCTGACACACGTGGCATTATACCGTGTCTATGGGTTGACCGGATGACCTGACCGCCTGATTGTTTCGTTGTCATGACGAGATTCGTAACAGCGGCCTTTTTTGGTTTGGTTACCAGTTTTAGGTCCCTTGCAACATTGTAAGATCATTTAAGAGACGGGTTACTTCGACCCTACATGTCAGGGCCAACCCAGGCTGAGGAGGAAAAATTCCAGGGGAAAAAATATCGTCCGTGCTCGGGATCAAACTTGGGTCTTCCGCATGACAGGCGAAGAGACTAACCATTGCACCACAGTACCGGTTCAGCAGCATCGGTGGCGCAATGGTTAAGCTTTTTGTCTATCACTCAGAGGGTAAGAGTTCGATCCTTACACTGGGCAAACATCTCTATCTCTCTGCTGGGATATTATGTCGCCCTCAGCCCGGGTTCGGCCCGCCTGGCTGAATAAAAGACAGCATCTAGAATGACTTTATAGTTACAAGAAGCGTAATACCAAAACCAATTTCTTTCTCTCTCTCTCTCTCTCTCTCTCTCTCTCTCTCTCTCTGTCTGTCTCTCTCTCTCTCGCTCTCTCTCTCTCCCTCTCCTCCCTCCCCCTCTCTCTCTCTCCCTTTACCCTGTCTCTCAATCCGTCCCACACGGAGATACAAAACATGATTTCCTCCAAAAAATGTAACTCAAAACTGCAAAAGACGCAACATAATGTTCTCTATGCCTTCACAGATTTCCTGCACATTTCATCCTTAATTTTTTGCTACGCAATCTATTTTATTCGTCAGCGTCGGTCCCAAAATGCCAGTGTCAAAATGAGGCTTAATTAGGCGCGGTATAAAACCTCCCGGCCGTAAATCTGTGCGCATCTAGCTAATGCCATGTCGCCGTTAAGATAAAGAGATAAATACGATGCATTTTTATCGTACACGTTTTATTTTGGTGAGACGAAGTGGCCCAGAGTTTGGGGGGTTTGTGTTTGGCCATCTGGCGGAGAGAGAGTGAGGGGTGGGAGGGGGAGGAGGAGAAAGAAAAAAACAGAAGAAATGAGAAGGTGAAGAGAGGAAGATGAACAGAGGAGTGCAATGAGGAGAGAACAACGAAAGAGATAGAGATAGACAGACACGCTGATGGATAGGCAGACTAAGTGCATAGTTTAAACAAAGGGAAATACTTCGAGGGTCCAGGCAGAGAGTAGAGGATTTAGTAATATTACAGTGGTCAGAGAAAGACTAATTAGATATTCAAAAACTAGACTGGCTGCCCTTGTATTGTTGTAATTATCTGTTTTTGCGTAATGGGCAAAACTAAAGGCTAAATCATGATAATATGAGATTTCTAATTTCAAGTAGTGGGACCTCCGAATTTTAGGCCCATCACTGATATAATGACGAGGGTCGGAAAAGAGAGAGAGAGGGAGTGAGAGAGAGAGAGAGAGAGAGAGAGAGAGAGAGAGAGAGAGAGAGAGAGACGACTGGATGAGTGGGGTTCCTTTCCCACCTCCTCAACGGAGAAAAGAATAGCACTTTACTGGAAGGGAGGGGACAGAAAAAAGGCAAGAGCGTAGATTCATCTTGGTATGGACTGCTAATAGCGTAAACAGGATTATATCTGTCCGTAAGTGCATTTGAATGACACAGCGCCCTCTAACTATCTCACTTCCATCTTTTACCTGTCAGAGATAATCAAGCTACCGAATATCTCTTACTTCCCCTTTCGTTTGGAGAGCAGAGTGCTCTTCCCTTCCCCAACAGAAATTCGGAAGAGGGAATTAACCCGGGGTGTTTGGGACAGGGGTTTTTCCCAAGTTTTCTTTCACTTTTAAAAAAAAAAAATATTATTATAATATTATAGAGTCAATAAGATAATATTCGTTTTCAGATAGATGGAAATGGCTAAAATGCCAAAAACAAGCTACACGTATGTGTGAAAGAGAAGAAAATAAAAGACAATAATATGTCTACGGATTGCTATCACATCTTTGCATGTTTTCCACAGAGTAGGGTTATTATAGCTTCCCACAACACGAAGTAATGTAGATTGGAATCGTCTGCATCAGTGTGAGTGTGGCGGTATGGTGCAGGTTTCGATTTGTCATCGTAGAAGACGCGTTGCAAGGAGATCAATGAGGGGGGGGGGGGTGATGGAGGGGGAAATAAAGCGAGCGAAGAAGAGAGAAAGAGATAGCTGAGGAGAGGGACAGAGACAGAAATTTTGATAGGGTTCGGAATAGTTAATGAGGAAAGAGACACTGTTTGCATTTACTGGTATGTATATTATGGAGGACCTATTTTAAAATATTGACCCGTCTCTTAAATCACTTTACACTGTGGCAGGGGACGTAAAACTGGTAATTAAACCAAACTAAAGTATGGTGGTTGAGATCAAATTTCAGAAATGTAAAGGTTGTTTACCAAGTACAGTAACCTAAAATGGGGAAAAGTTATAAATATATCCGAGGCCGTAGTGACCTCTAAACACCAAAATAAGTAAGGTCAAAACGAGGTCCTGTGGGGATTGGGTAGCTAAGATTGGAAGGGGCTCCACACATCCTTGTGTTTCCTTTCAATATCTACTTAAGTTCTAAAAAAGGTTTGGAGTCTCTACTATCAGATAGACATCTTGGTCTGACATTTTGGTTTGACACTGCCTTGGGGATTTTTCTTCGTTTTATTTTTGTTATCTAATTTGTTTAACCTTGAGAAGTGATAGGAGGGTGGGAGAGCCCCACCCGGGTTTTATCTGGGTATGCCATCCACACTTATCTATTGTCTCGCGGGAACACGCACACACGAACGTGCTGCTGTTGACGCAGTTTTTGGTTCCCAGTTTTACGTCCCCTGCAACACTGTAAGGTCATTTAAGTGACGGGCTACTTCTACCCTGCCTGTCAGGGCCAACCCGGACTGAGAGGGAAAGTATCCCAGCAGTACTTGAGGCTCGTGGTAAATCATTCAAACCTCCTTTTTTATAATACATTACATTTGAATTCCTTTGTTTGGGGTTCTTTTTACGCCCTATGTAACACAGGATGGTCATTTATCCGCTGCGAGCTATTTCGAGCCTGCCTGTCATAGCCAGCCGTGGCTGTTATCCCTTCTTTTGGCGAACATCTCCACTTCTTTGATGGTATTTTGTGTTCCTCTAAGGCAGGGTTGACCCTGACTGTCTCTCTCTCTCTCTCTCTCTTTCTCTCTCTCTCTCTCTCTCTCTCTTTCTCTGTCTCATTCTCTTTCTCTCTCCATCCTTAACTTTCTCTCTCTCTCTCTCTCTCTCTCTCTCTCTCTCTCTCTCTCTCTCTCTCTACCTGCTTGTGCGCTACGCCCTTCTATCTTTCCTTCCCTCGTATTAGCTTCAATTGCTTCCTTTTTTTTCTTTCTTTGAATTATGCGAATTGATTTTTGTGAAGCCTTTGATCAAAAGGAAATCCATAATGCATGCGGCGTATAGACACAGCAAGTCATCTGTTAAAATAATAGCCTGCATTTATCACGAAGTATATTCTTTCGCTTATTGATCTTCTTTTCTTTTATTATTCATGCAAACAACATGCTTAAGTGTATCTAAATCTTTCTTTAAAACTCCTAATAAAGATTACTCTTTTATGATATTTAGAAATAATATTTTGCCCACCGAATTTAAAAATGACGCGCTTGTTTATTTTTGCCAGGGGTAATACAGAAAAGTCAACAAAATTTAGTGCAGCCACGGCGTGCTATTTTAAAGAGCGCTCATTTTAAAGATAATTTGCTAAGATTGGTTGATGAGACGCGTCTGGGTAAAAACTTAAAAACGCATGGCACTGATATGATAAGGCCAATAATCTCGCTAATATCAACATGTTAAATCAGCCCATCTCCTAATATACCTAGGAAATGAGCGGGTGACGGCGGATATGAGTTATAGGGGTTAGAGCGGGAGGGAGAGTAAAGGGGAGAGGGTGAATTGAGGGTGGGAAAAACATACGAATTGAGATGAAAACGGATAGACGTAAAGGTACTTCATGGAGGAGGAAGCCTTTTTTCATGTTTGGTGTTAATGAGTGCATAGTTATTTACGCAAGTCTAGTGTGACCATCTGTGTGAAGAAATATGAATGTGTGTATGTTTGTGTGTATGTATTCAATAAATATATGTAGGCCTATAATCCCGTCTGTATGTGTAGGGATGTTGGATAGGTGGGGTTCTTTTGGGGTGAGTTTTTAAGGGAGGATTGGGGCACGATCATGGGAGGAAAACATCGGGGTTCTGCTAGGGGCGATTGGTGCAAAAGAAGGAGTCATACAATTCAACCTGCTTAAACGACCGCCTGTTCAAGACGACCACCTGCACAAACGACCACCTTCCATCGACTTCCAAATTTCATTTCTTCTATATATTCTCCCTCTCTAAAAGGACCACCTAAAATGACCACTTTTTCGACATTGGGTGGTCGTCTTAGACAAGTTTGACTGTACTTAGCTCACTAATGACCTGAAAGCGACATGACGTTTTTTTTTCTTTTTAATTAAAAGAAAGAGGAGAGAATGAAGGAAGAATGCAGGCCATCAACTACGCCAATTTGATAAACATTTTCTCTCGTCTCTATGGCGTCATGTGAGGCTCTGTAGCTGTTCCTCGGACAACCCTGGCTTAGTGGGCGTGTTAATGTCGCCCAGGTAGCATGGGAGGATAACAGAGTGCATGAGAGTCTGGGCGACAAAATGTTCTGCATGGTTCTTGCCAGACATATTGTTAGTATTACAGTGTTAATTAGAATGTGGGCATTTGGTGCAGTCGTGTAAACTAAATGTTCTACTCATAGACACCTCAGAAGTCGGTTTGGATTGAACATATTAATTAATATGTTATTTGGGTAAACGATAAAACAAAACAAGAGGAGAAAAACAAAACCACGTATGACCTTATGGTAAGATGCCATATATTTCAGCCTTTTTCCTTTTCTAAAAAATTATTTTGTTTTCTTTTGTCTTATGCCTTCTTAGCACAGTCTAGGTCTGTAAGTCTGTTCCGTGACTCAGCACGTTCTTAATACATAATGTAGTTGATTAAATTTTAGTTCGCCTAACAAGCCAGAGCATACAACCAGCTTTTAGACTTGATCTTGGTTGCCGCAAAGAGGAGAACAAGCAACATTTTTTATATAACCACCAGGTAAAGACAGAGTTTACAAATTTGGTCCAATAGAGAATCAGTTATCGGAATTGCCCCTGAAGGATTTGATTAACCAGATTTCAATCTTGCATTTTGCCCGGTGTCTTATATATCCCTTTAGTTAAGCTAGTGACGTAGTCTTGCATCGCGTCGCATAGCTTAGTCTCTGAGATTTTGGCGCCTAGCTAAGATTTTACGCCCAGACATTTTGCCTTTGGCGACATCTTGATATCCTTCTTCATGCAGCACAAGCATCTATTTATATCCACATATCTTTTTCTTTACCCACACACCCTACCAATTTGTGGGGGGGGGGGGGGGGGGGGGGGGGGGGGGGGGGGGGGGGGGGGGGGGGGGGGGGGGGGGGGGGGGG
>JAUKPP010267131.1:0-11459 GCA_032273245.1 Phyllaplysia taylori
TCTCTGTTTCTTACAGTAATTTTCCAATAAAGGCCCTGAAGTGCTTGGCCCCTATTTTATACTTCTAATTCGTCGAACCATGAGCATCAGTTGTTCTTTCTGCAACATGTAATGTCTCACTAAAAAAAGGAGAATCTCACTAAAATTTTTATAAAATCTCACTAAAAATTCATTTTGAAAGTAGGCAACTCTGCTATTGTGAGTTGTATTTGCATCAGTCGCTCCCTTTTACAAAACCTCCAGTAACATTTTGCTTCATTTCTGCCTATTGATTATGGTTATCATGAGCTTATATTATTGAAACTTTACCTTAGCACCTCAGTAACTCCTTCTGGCACTGAATGAGTTAGACTTTGCTACCTTGCATTTCATTAATGGTGCTATACATTCATTGCTTGCAAATCCTACTATTGTGTGCTCAAAAGTGGAATTTTGACTCCCACGGTTACATGTTTGAGTAGCAATGTGCTACCACTGCGTGTTGGCTTTATTTTTTTACTTGTATGGTATGTGTGTACTTTTTTTCTGTAACGATTCATATCTAGCTAAAAACAAACAGCATGCCACTAAAATAATTGAAATCCCTTCAAAATTTTCTTTTGGGGGCTGGCAAGTCTGTTATCGTTATCAGTTTTGCCAAGGCATTCCAAGCAATGTTGTGTGAAAATAATGCAATGGGACTCAGATATAAGGAGCAGGGATTTAACGAGACCTTTGCTGTAACAAGAGATAATGGAAATACCCAGCCTTCTTTTTGTCTAAGTTAAAGACCTCTGATATAGCCAGGGCATTGGATTAGTCTCGACGATCTTGTTATATCCCAGTTTGACTCTGATTAATTTGTTAATATTTTTGTATTGATTGACGTGCTTGATGTGAATGATCTTATTTATTCGGGGAAGGATTTGTGTCATGCGTGTGCCAGATGTTAAGTCTCTCTCACTCGGTTCTGTCCCATGATTGAATTGATTCTGTTGAACTTGACCCTGACCTTTCTTTATGCAGCTTGGTGCTCAGCATTAATAAAGACTTGATGTATTGAACTCAAATAGTTACTACTACTTTCCTTTTTGTTCTTTTTTTCGCTATAGGCTTCTGTTGGTGTTTGCCTCTCATGCCATTGGTCCTGGGTTCAAACCCGGGCAGTGCTGGCATGTTATCCCCAATAAATTTCCTCTTCTTCCTCTTCTTTTTCTATGCCTTGTCTACTCTTTCAACAAATTTTCTGACTCTTCCTCTCACTTTCTTCCTTGTCTCCTCCTACTCTTGTTGCCTGTCTTGCTGCTCTTCTCTTCTTCCTTGTCTACGCCTTTCCTTTCAGCCACACCCCTGATCTCAGGGTAGGTAAAAATCTTGGAGGCCCAGTGTGCATGTTGCGCATGTGAAAGAACCCTTGGTGGTTGAAAATTGAAAAGAGTAGGCTTATTACCCTAAAGCAGGTAGTGTTAAAGCACAGAAAAACTGGCGTCAATAGTGTGATGATAAGGCTCTTCGCCTATCATGCGGAAGACCTGAATTCAATCCCACGTGCAGATGATCTGCGTTTTTTCTGCTGGGATTTTCCCTCTCTACCTGTGTTGACCCTGACAGGCAAAGTAGGGTCAAAGTAGCCAGTCTCTTAAATGACCTTGGTGTTGCAAGGGACGTAAAACTGGTAACCAAACTTAACCTAAGCACAAAAAAATACTCATGTATTTCAGGTACTGTGTTGGATTTATGTTGGGATTGAGCATTTCTACACTTTAGTTTAGTAGTTGAGTTTCATACATATGGCTACAGGTGTGTGAGAGTAACTCCGCCAGTGAAAAGCTAAAAAACACACCACACTCAAATATTGTGTGCAGTTAAACATACTTGAATTAGAAATAAGTTTGATTGATTGATTGGTTCAGTGTGGTGTCAGGTGCATTTTTTAGCTTTTCACTACGTTTTTACCACCAGCTCTTCTGAATCACTGTGGAAAACAACTTTGGAATGGCTCTTGGCGCCAAAATGACCTTATAGAGTCGATGGAGCCCTAAAACCCTAACCAAACAAACTGAATCCCTGTGTACTCTCCGTTGGAGTGCCACTCCCACCGACATTCTCTAGTAACTCCACCATGGACAGACCCAAGTCTTTTGGTTTGGTTACCAGTTTTACGTCCCCTGCAACACTGTAAAGTCATTTAAGAGACGAGCTACTTCAACCCTGCCTGTCAGGGCCAACCCGGACTGAGAGGGAAAAAAATCCCAGCAGAAAACCCCCCCAGATCGTCCGCGATGGGGGATCGATCCAGGGTCTTCCCGCATGCAAGGCAAAGAGCCTAACCATTACACCACAACGCCGGTGACCCAAGTCTGGTTGAGGAAGGAGGAGGGGTGAACTACCCCTCTTTGATAAACAGCCCAAACTACAGATGCAGGATCACCAGATTGATACTGATAAGCCATCACTCTGGACTCTAAAATTCTAAGCAGCACATTCAATTTGGTATACTGAGTAAGTCATTTTGTTTGGTTTTGGCTTAACGTCCCTTGCAACATTGTGAGGTCATTTATTGGACGGGCTACTTCGACCCTGCCTGTCAGGGCCAACCCGGGCTGAGAGGGACATTGTCCCAGCAGAAAAACAGAAATACTCGATTTAACAAACTGCCCCACGCGGGACTCGAACTCACGCCCTCTGCGTGATAGGCGAAGCGCCTAACCATTACATCACAAACGCCGGTGGAACATCAGATTTATACTGATAAGCCATCGCTCTTGGTTTGGTCTGGTTACCAGTTTTACGTCCCCTGCAACACTATAAGGTCATTTAAGAGATGGGCTACTTCGACCCTGCCTGTCAGGGCCAACCCGGGTTGAGAGGGAAAAATCCCAGCAGAAAAAACCCCCAGATCATCCGTGATCGGGGATCGAACCGGGGTCTTCCGCATGCAAGGCGAAGAGCCTAACCATTACACCACGGCGCCGGTAGCCATTGCTCTGGACTCTAAAATACTAAGCAGCACATTCAATTAGGTATACTAAGTAAGTCACACATTTGATGATCACTACAAATAGTCTACCAGTACCAGTGGCCGTAGTGTAATGATTAGACTTTAGACTCTTTGCATATCATGCAGAAGACCTGAGTTCGATCCAATGTGCGGACGATCTGTGTTTTTCTGCTGGAGTTTATCCCCCTTTCTCTTGGTTAGCCCTGACAGCCAGGGTCTAAGTAGCGAGGCTCTCAAATGACCTTACAGTGTTGCTAGGGATATAAAACTGGTAACCGAACCAAACAAATGGTTAAACACTCTGACTTTGAGTTAAGAGTTACAATTTTGTCCTTGCACTGAAGAAATGACCTAAAAACAGTGTCAATCGTGCTGTAAAACTTCAAGAGCAATAAAAAGACATTGTACTTTAATGAGGTATTACTTATTGGAGCCAGTATTTGAGGGCTCATTAATGTTAATCGGCTCATATGACTAATAGACCATATTTGATTGAAATGGTAGCACTACACTAGTACTTAAAATGAATAATTAACCTAAATCAGGCCTAAGCACCCTTGCGGATATGATCTTAACTCGTAGAAACCTCTACCGAGTCTCCGAAAAACACTCCTCATTGCGTTTGTCATTTCTGGAAAAGGCTAAATGACGGGGGGGAGAAAGGAACAGCAAGATTTACAAAGGCAACTTGAAGCTTCAGTTCCATGTGATCTCCGCCTGTATCTACTGTTTTATATCTGCAATTTGCACTACAGATCTACTTCTTTAGCTGTTGTCAGTATGGTATAAAAAACTTACCACGCTCGTTATGGTTGTAGATCAGGATTTATTCTACTATAGTCCGGACCAGCCACCGTGAGTACCGTTTTTCGGGAATAAAATATTAATCCCTGGACGGATTCATTTTAAACTTGGCATGTGGAATATTCCCAGAGGGTCTTGTTCTCCTGATTTTTTACAGCAGCCTAGGACACTTCCAAATAAGGGTTTTACTCTATAAATTTAAGCTGTTTTAGACAACCTGTGAAGCAATGAAGAAATAGAAGTGATACAGCATCATAGATAAAAATAGAAAAGTATTTATTTATTATGATTAGGAATGCGCACCACATTCAGCGGCAGCGCTTTTTCTCCTCTCTACTGCAAAATGGAAAATCCCAGATCGCCGCACTTCCCATCAATATTGTAAAACTTCAGTTCTTTGTAATGTATAGACAAAGAAGAAAGTACCCTTCAACCGTAACATACTCACTAAAAAATTAAATGCCAACTAAGACTCCCGGCCAAATGTTTGTATACCAAATTTGGCTAAGATCCATAGAAAAATAGGAAAGTTATTCCCGAAAAACGGTACTCACGGAGGCTGGTCCGGACAATAGTGAAATGGCCAGTTGCAATCACTTGTTAAAACTCATGGTTACAAATTGGCATTTCCCAAGTAGAATAGATCCTGATTTACAACCACAACTCTAGCAGTAAATTCTTTATCTATGCCATGTCTATCACCAGGTCTTCAAGAATAGTGGAGATGAGTACATAAATGAAACAGCGTGTGAAATAGCAAGAATAATGGAGATGATGGTTTGGTTTGGTTACCAGTTTTACGTCCCCTGCAACACTGTAAGGTCATTTCAAGAGACGGGCTACTTCGATCCTGCCTGTCAGGGCCAACCCGAACTGAGAGGGAAAAAATCCCAGCAGAAAAAACCCAGATCGTCCAAGATCAGGGATCAAACCGGGGTCTCCCGCATGCAAGGCGAAGAGCCTAACCATACACCACAGCACCAGTTTAGTGGAGATGAGTACATAAATGAAACAGAATGTGAAATAAAATGAGAAACATGATCATCAAGGGTCAGGTATTTAATGATCCATTCTTCATTCTGCAAATCCAAACAGACAAGTGATAACTAACTCGATAATGACTTCTGGGATATGTGAAATACATGAAAAAATAAATGAAGGATCAGATAAGAAAGCATGAAACACATAGCAAAACATGAGTATCATGTAGTTTGAATGTGCTCAAGGCATTTTCATCTGACATATTATGATTATGGTGGGTTTGGGGGGAGTGGATAGGGGAGTTTGGATCAAGTGGATAAAGGAACATAGGCCTGAGGGACTGTGGATGGGCTGGAGAGAGGTGGGCGCCACACAAGGCAGACCTTATGTCTATGTAACAGAATGCTTAGTTTAAAGTAGCCTGCTCCTACATGTCATTTACCCACTACACAACACACTGTGGCAGAGGAAACTGCCAGCACCCATTATAGTGTAGGCGATAGGAGCACCACTCTGTGAGTGAGCCGGCGGTTGTGCACACTCTGATGGGATCTTCTCCTTCTGAGCTACTTCTTTTTTGTGTGTTACTGTTGCCCTGTTCTGCTTCCAAGCACTAGAGGTCTGATGATTTAACACTATAGACATTCACAGTAAATCCTGACAAAAACAGCAGTTCATATATCAGCCTGGTAACAAGATCTTCGAAAATGTCATGTATGCCACTATTTCAAGCTTCACAAAACACACTAACAATATAAAATGACTAAAAAATATTCCATCTCTGTCAAATAAACATAGCTACCATCTACAATACTATAACTGAGCTCAAACTATTCAACAAATGATTGAAAATGAAAACATGGATGAAGATTTCAAGATCAAAAGGAAAGAGCACAACACAAGGGAACACAGTGGTGCAGTCAAGTCTAAAAACTATCTAGCTATCTCGGGAGGTTTGGCACACGGGGGAAGCAGCTCGACAACTTTCCAACGATGGACCTGGGGCAAACACACGTAGGTGGAATGTGGCTACCAGGTGGTGGGGGAGGGGAGGAGGTGTGTGTGAGTGTGAGGACGGGCCTTCTTCTGCAGTGATTGTCTGACACAGCATAGTCTTTTGTCACTTCCAGTACCGGTACTTGTTCTTGCCACCAGAATATTTTTAAAAATCGCAGTGATAGACTGACATTCTGAATGCCATAGATTCTTGATGGGTGAAACCAATACCAGAAAATATGATGGAATTCTTAAGTCAGTGTTCCTGTATTGTCTCATTTTCTCAAAGATTTAATATTTGGCTATTCAAGATTATATGGAGCTCGACAAACAAATTATTCAGTCCACAAAGTTATGGGCACACAACAAAACTCGAAAACAATGGGTAAATCTGCATGAATTCCACTCCACATACTGAATCGATTGTCACAGGCAGATCTTATATCCTCAGTAAATTGAGATCTTTGTGAGTATTACATAAATATCATTTGCAGTCAAAACATTGGTGTTTTCTGACCTTTGTTTTCTGTGATTTGTGTCACATAAATATCATTTGCAGTCAAAAGACAGTTGCATTTCAGGACATTTGTTTCTCTGACATTTGTTTTCTATGATTTGAGATTCTTGCTCGGGCTGGATCAAAGTCTGACAACAAACAAAAGTAGCAGGCCACAACATTACTACACACTAAGATATCAAACAAGTGTGCCTCCAGCATAAGAGTTATCTACTTTTACTAACAGAACATTCACACAGTCATAAAATATAATACACACCTACACTCAAGTCTACACAAACAAAACTTTAATGTTGGAAGGTCCTGAAGACTAAACTGGTGTGGCCTACAAGATGAGGAGGGGTGAAAGGTCAAACTTTTAAACTAACCAATATAAAGATCTGTTTGGTGAAAGGACACTGCAAGGGTTACCCATGTAACCATGATACGGATTGCAAGTATCGCAAGATCTATATGAAATGTTGTAAAATGCTAAACCACCTCCGACACAGGACGATGAGGAGCAAAGTTTGACATAAAAAAGATGCTCAATAAAATGTATGTATGTATGTAAATAAATACCGTAAATAAATAAATAAATGTCCAGTGTTATTTGATTGCCCCTTGCCATGTCACATGACTTAAGTCAACAAGCGATACACAACAGGTTGACTGTGTCCTCAAATACTCATTTTTACACTTGAGTCTCATTTTGGCAGAAACAAGCATCAAGACATCAATATCATTCACTTCCGACTACACACATACACAGGGACACAAAAAATCTAGCGCAAGACAAGAGCCTCTTATACAGAGATGGTTTTGATTTGATCATCAGAAATATCCATATTTACATCAGAGCACTACCTCTGACAAGAGGAATCTATTGGTGTAATATCTGTCGTACAAAGTTGTAGCCACAGACAACATAAGAAAATAAAACACTCCCACAGGAGTTTAGAAATAAAAACTAAATCAAATAAAAAACAAAACAAAACAAAAGTACAACACAAAGCAGGAAAAACACCACACAACATTTCTCAACACTTTTAAAAAGTGAGCTTACAAATGCAGAACTATGCCCACATCAGAAAATACTTAAAATCATGCAGTCCTTTCTGAGAAGGGGGCTACATTGAGTCTCTATTTCCCAAAGTCTCAAAAACTCTGTGTAGATTATAACCATGGGAGTTCATCCCGCAGAAAAGATTCTTTCATCAAAGAGACATGAATTAAGATTGACCTCGACATCCATGAAAATGCCACTGCTTGTAGGACATTTGACATCCTTTTTAAAAAATGGCATAGGGATGTTTAACATTTACTGCCTGTCTGAATGTTCAGTTATGCTGATAGGCAATACTCGTTCAGAGAAAACTATTGTGTCGGACCAGAAATACTTATGCCTACTGATATGATCAACTAAGAATAAAACAATGAAAAGTCACGACTACAGTCTTGGAAACCAATGCTTTGAGGGTCACTCTTTGAAAAAATTGTTCATCTCAAGCAGAAAACTGCAACAGTTGAAGTTTGAAACCTAAACGCAACTAATACATAAACTAAATCTCACACTCTCATACACATTTTCTTTTTCTAACACACATTTAAAAATTAAAAACCGATACAAAGACAATATTAAAATAAAAAAGTAAAAATACCGTATCCTTGTGTAAATATGTTGGTTTTGATAAAGTAAACTGGAAAAATATTGAGATATTTAGATATTCTCCAACCTTAAAAAAGTAACAAAACATGTCCTTCTAGACAAAATTATCATAATTATCACCTACTTTAGCCCACAAGTAGATAGTTTTGAACTGGGATAAGAGGTTTAGGAATACTTTCAAAACTACATTTCCACCTTCTCATACAATAATGTATTGTATTGCATCATTTTCGAGCAAGAAGGCTTTACAATAAAAGCTTTTGTAAAAAAAATTGCAGCCATATAAATGTCTGTAAACGGTGGCCTTTTTGTTCTCTCTCTCATCACAATTTCTGATATAATGCTCATGTCTTGACCATTGTGGTAGTATTTGTGATTTGATTTCTCGTGATCAGAGTAAAATCAGTGTGGTTTATCAGGACTGAAATGCATGCAAGGAAGCCACCGAAAACTTCACATGCACCTGGAAGTAAACTGGGGTGCTTTGGTGAAGATTCTAAATCCGCAGAAAAATATAGACTCAAAGCAATGTTTCAACATGAACCAGGTAAAGAACATGTCCCATGTTTGGCTTCCAGTAATTCAATATTTTGATTGAAAGTTAGTTACAAGGTTCGAAAGTTTGCAACAAAAAATAAACTGCTTCACTAAAAATGCATCTTTCATTTCAAATTCAAAGTAAATTGCATCTCTTTCTGAGACTTACTTTGCTTTGAAATGCTTTAAAGGCCCTCATTTGGAGAAACTAGTCATGTGGTTGCTTTTTTAAAAAGCTTTTTCACAGGCTGAGACTATTTTGAAAAGCATGTTCACGTACTATCTTACGTACCATAGCTAAATAGCTCACACTCAACATGTTGGAAAATACACCAATCTCTTACAACTTTATCATATCTAAAATTCGGTGATAGCTAGTTGTATTTTGTTACTCCACAATAAATCCTTGTACAGTTGGACCAAAGACTGCTGTCAAATGTTGTATCAAAAGGTCTTTATGGTTAAACATTATTATTCCAACTACCATTTATTCCTTTTTCTTCTCCTCCTTGGACTTGATGACATCATTACGTGGGTCCTTGTTCTCCTCCTCCTTAGTTGGCTCCTTAGTGGCGGCGCGCCTCAGAGCATCCCACATGCCTCCCATGAACACGGCGCAGAACAGATTCTCCAGCGGGATAAACGGGTCGTGGATACCGAGCACGACGGAGGAGATCTTGAAGTAGACGAAGAAGAGGACGATGCCGAAGTAGATCAGTGGGTGGGGCACAGCGATGAAGTTCAGGCGCTCGCACAGAAACACAACAGAGGCCACCAGGCTGGCTTTGGTTGCACTGAAATAAAGAAACAGGCGTACATGAAACATTAGATTGAGGTGCTGCTGTATGCAGCCCCTTATCAGATATTTATTACCACTCATCATCCCCAATGAATCCAGAGACAATACAAACGCAGCTAAATTTTATGAAAAAGATGACAGAGGCAATTTTTTTTTCCTATTTAAATTTTCACGTTGGCATTTACAACTTGATTGCATGTATTTTAGAAATACTTTGTATTTGTTGTATCTTCTGTCCATCTGCATAGTCTTGGGTTCACAACAATTTGTTACACTGGCTTTCCCATACATGATATAAATGCTATTGTTTAGCTACCTGAGTGACCTCTTCCTGCCTTCCATGGCTACAGAATGGGTAATTTAATTGTTATGCACCAGGTTTTGCGCCTCAAGTGGCTATTTTTTGGCAAATCCTGTTGACAAGCTCTGGTACTTTTAGCTCCCGTTTGTTGCCTGGATAGAATTTCATTCATTATGTGGCCAGGGCCTGGGCTTAGCACATTCTCACACTTTTACTTCTTCAGAATGGGCAGAAGCTCACTAAACAAGGTGATAGGCCAAAATTCTGTGCCCTATTCTTTGTCACTATAGCTCTTTGTTTTAATTTTGCAACATTCAAAGTCCTGACAGAGTAGTAAGCACAATACGACGACTCACAAGGAAGGTTGCAGGATCTCGTTGTTGCCAGGGATCCAGATGCCTCTAATCAAACGGTCAAAGTTCTTCATCAGTCCACTGCCAGCGCCTGTATGGAGAGGAAGAGACAACCAGACTTAACCTGAGCACACAACCCGAAAAATACTACATTTAAAACATTGTTTATTGAATACAAGTTTTGGAAACAATTGAGATTTTGTTTTTTAGATTTATACAAAGTAAAAGATATCCTATAACTGCAATTACTAGCCCGTTGTTACAGAAAGTGTTGTCAGATAATACTTCTGAAAAAACAAGTAGGAAACTAAACAAGAGCAATCATGGCAGTAACAAATTAGCTCTCTTACAATATTGAAAAGTTGGCTGAGCAACACCATAAAATCTTTAGAAAGTGAGGCTGTGATGAAAGGACAAAGAGGAGTAAAAAAAGAAATAATTCACCGCCAATGTCCTCCTCAATTAGTAACAGAAAGAGAGAAGCCACATGTATGCATTAACACTTCTAAATTACACAAAGAATCAAATCATTGCAACACCTTAAAAAATAATGATCACATAAATGTGGAACATTTGATGGTCAACAACTTTGAGTTCTCGAGCTATTTGTCACTCTCTATGGCAACTACACATGTCCATATTATATCAAGTATCCTTGATTTATGTGTAGTCGTTTTCGCTAGGTTTAGAAAATACAGGAAAAAACAAAGAAGTTACAAAATTGTTCTACTTTTTCTTTGCAATTAATAGCAATCATTTCCTTTACCCTACCCATCACCACCTAATCCCCCAATAAAATTCAAGGAAAACCCCCCTGGCAGCAAAAATGTAAAACAAAAAAAATATTACCTTTTAGAGTTCCAACCATAACAATGACTAGGTAAGAGCTAGGGAAGAGCTTTGCTGCAACCAAAACACCATGGTAGACCTTGTGGGCTCGCTGTGTCTCCTTCAACATGCACAAGAGCAGCTTGACCGGCAGGAATTTGGCCAGTTTGTACATCAAGTCAAAGGGTGAGTAGTTCACCAGATACCTGACAGAGCAAAAACACTATGTAATCATCTTCATCACAATACTGTTCAGGATTAGGAGTAGGAGGGGTGTATTTTGCAAGCATGGAAGAAATATTAAAAAGTAATAGAGAGCACCAGCATCTAAAGATGAGTACACGGTAGGGAGGGGAGATCATAATTAAATCCTGCAGCAATTCACAATATAAATTTGATGAATGAAGATAAAAGAAAAAATAGGGGCAGCGATTTATAAAATGAAAAAAAGAGAATGATGCATGAATTGTATTGTCGTAGAGTGGAAAATTTGCTATGAACACTGTAAGAAGATAATCAGGAAAATTTAATTTAAGAGTGCACCAATAATTCTGGTTACAACAGTTGAATCTGCTAAAGAAAACGTTTTCTTTTCACTGTCTGAACTGCATTTTTTCTTTGTACTGACTGGCTAAAATAGTCAAAGAGCTGGGTATAAATAAATAACTCTTCTTACTTAACTCTAACCATCTTTGTACTGTCACAATTCAAGATC
>JAUKPP010267142.1:436-11459 GCA_032273245.1 Phyllaplysia taylori
CCCCCCCCCCCCCGGCAACGTCTTCTTTGATGGATACTCACAGGCGAGCGCGTCTCTGGTGTAAGGGTAAGATTTTTTTGTGCATTCTTTTTACCACGCAGAGAGCAAGAGATGGTTCCAACATAACATGGCCATGCCAATTTTCTCGTCTGAGGTCAACAAACATTCTGATTCTGATTCTAATTCCCATGTTGGTTAAAGAACTTCTATTCCTCCCTCTGCTAATATTTTCCGTCACTCTCCACTCTGCTCGGCCCTGACAGGCGGGGTTAAGTAGCCCGTGTCTAAAATAACAGTTTGTGTTACAACAAAACCGGACCATTTTAAAAACTGCTTTGTTCCAACATCTTGGGAGTGTCAGGTAAAATTTAATGTCCAAAAGGGGCAAGGTTTCAACTAAATCTGCCTCCACAGAATTGACATAGTACCGAAGTGCATGCCCCTATGCATTGACGGCACAAAAATAGGTCCTTGTCTGGCCTTTCGTTTTGTCGTAGAAACGGTCTCAATGGCAAGATTTTAGGGCTGGTAGTGAGAATACTGATTTAGCATCAAAAGCGAAGAGGCAGTTACACAACATTGTAGGGCCTATGTATGCAACTGAACATATTGATGAAACAACGTCGAGGCAGTGAAAACTCTATGATAGCAATATCGTAGTCATTAAGTAAATAAGTTGTCTCTTACATATACGGGCGTAGGGTATATACAAACAAAAAAGCAATGCTTGCTCCCTCTTTTTTTTTACCGCCTGAAAGAACTATGTTATTTTCTCTTTGAGCCATTTCCCCCTTTTTCTTAACATAGGTGTTTTTTAGATTTTCTTTAATAAGCTTGCTATATCCCCACCATGGATTGCCCTTTGCCCCTGGATGAGTTTCCAAGGACCTTTCTTGTAGAACTACTCAACCTACTCATAATACAGAGTTGAAATATTAATAATGCCGGCACTTAATATATAGATCATATCCCCGCTTGAAGGCAGGCTTTATGCGCTTTACAATCAATTATTACCCCGGCAGACCAAGTTATTTAGAAACCTTCTCAACTTCCTGGGAAGCATGCAGTGCATGCTGCCATTTTACAGGTGCACTAGTATACGGACAAGATCGGTCGGTTTTTATAGGCGGGTACACATTTACACCTGGGTGAAGTGAGGAAAACTTGTGTAAAATGCCTTTCCGACCCAAGGACACAATGTGGGGCCCGAGGTGGGATTCAAACCCGCAACGTTCCAATTATAGTCTGGCAGCCGGACCACTAGACTACCAACACCACAAATAGTGATGGTTTGGTTTTGGCGTAACGTCCCTTGCAACATTGTAAGGTCATTTAAGGGACGGGCGACTTCTAACCTGCCTGTCAAGGCCAACCCGGGCTGAGAGGGGCATTGTCCCAACAGAAAAGCGAAGGTACTCGATCAAACTAACTGCCCCACGCGAGCCTCGAACTCACGTTCTCTGCGTGATAGGCGAAGCGCCTAACCATTACACCGCAGACGCCGGTACAAATAGTGAAGACTCGATGACAGTGAATAGCACGGTCATACACGGAGTAAGCTGCTTTTTATATAGTTTCCAAGGGCATAGTACGTAGCCTACTGAACATACATACGGATGGTTAGTTAGTTAGTTAGTTTAGGTCTCACGCCACTTAGAATACTGTAAGGTGTTTAAGAGGCTGGACATCCGACTATTACGTCCATCTCCGATACGAGGAGGGCGAGAGCCATACAAACTCCGAAAACACCCCGGTGACCCTCCCTGGGTTCAAACCCGGGAACTCCTCAATTGTATGCGGGCATGCCTACATACGGATAACTAGGGCTTAAAGTAGTGAAAAACCTGTGACATCGATAGTGATATCGTGATCATAAAGTGAATATGTTAGCTTTCATATGAGTTTCCAAGATGTAGCCTACAAAACATACTAACACAGGGGAAATAGTAAAAACTCTATGACAGTAATAGCAATACCCTGGTCATATAGGAGTGCAGCATTCCGCCATTGCAGCCTTCTCTCTGTAGAGTCATGGTCATTGCTTATTGATGGCTCCTGGGAGACATTTAGACATTCTCGTGGAGACTTGAAAAACATGTGGCACGCGTGTGGTCGGGTGACTCCATAGATCCATGTAGAATGTCAGAGAGTGTATATTTTAGGAGGTGAAACGACACCTCTAGAATCTATTCTGGGTTTTACTATGGAAGAGCAGATAACAAAATGAGTCACCAGTTTCTGTGGGGTGGTGGTTACGATCTTCGTCTATCATGCAGACAATCCGGGTTCGACCCCACGTGCAGACAAACTGCGTTTTTTTCTACAGGAATTTTTCTTCCCATCCCGTGTTGGCCTTGACAGGCAGGTTAGAAGTAGCACCCGTCTTTTGAATAACCTCATAGTGTTGCAAGGGACGTTCAGCCACAACCAATCCAAACCAACCAAACCTCTAAACACGAGTCTCAGTCTTGAAATTAAATCGCGGTTAAAAAACAACAATAAACAATACAAACAACAACAACAACAACAACAACAACAAAACAAAAAAGAAAACAAGATGAGAATTATGTGACAAGCGTGAATAGGGATCCGCGCTTGGTAATTGTAATCCGTAACCACGCTTGCAATGAACTGTTGTTCGGGTCTTTTCTCCTCTATAAATATACGCTCTCTGACAATGTCCATGGGACTTCCTTACTCCAACACGGGAACCCAGCTTAATGACTTTAATGACAAATCGATTGAAACAGTTATATAGCAAAGAAAAACAGACGTCATGTTGTCATACGTAGAGTGACCTTGTCAGACACGACCAGAGATTTTAGCTGAAAATAAAGTCAATAAAGTCGACTTTTTCAATTCCATTATTGCCTAAAACCTCATTACCATCATGATTAGAATTGCCAACATAGTGACTGTTGTGACAGCACCAATAGAAGCAACAGTGTCGATAACAACAGAAACTACAGCAGCAACCCTAATAACAACAATAACAACAACAACAACAACAACAACAACAACAACAGCAAAACTACAACAGTACAAAAACACCAGTTAAAACAATGACAACAACGACAGCAGGAACACCAACAACAGCAACAACAACAGCAACAACAACAGCAACAACAACAGCAACAACAACAACAGCAACAACAACAGCAGCAACAACAACAATAACAACAAACGCCACAACAATGTACTTCTTTTCGCTGTCCTTCTCGTTCAAAGTTTTATGATCAGTGGAGCAAGTTTTTAAAAAATTGAAAACTTAGCCACAAGAAAGTAAAATTTCCTTCTCCTTTTTTATTTTGTTTTTCTTTTGTTTTGTTTGGGTTTTTTTCTTTGCGTTTGTTGTTTTTTCTCGGGAGAATGTCAGTTGCCGCGTCTTGTTCTGAAATTGCAATCGCCATTATTGATTTTCCTTGTTACTCAGTATTGCCAAGGAAACGTCTCTTGTCCTGTTTTAAGGACAGAATTCTCAACTCTTTTCTGCTGTCGAATAAGCGCTGGCTCTGTAGAAAGTTTATCTCTCTTTTTCCTATTGTTTTCATGGAGAAATCGAGCTTGTAGGACTCAACATGTTTTTCTTAGGGTTACAAGTTTTACGATCCTTGCAACATTAGAAGTTTATTTTTTGACGGGCTACTTCGGCCCTGCCTGTAACGGCCAACTGGGGCTGAGAGGAAGGAATCCCAACCTGATCATTTTATTATTTTTGTCAAAGTAGATCTTGACTTGCCTGGAGACTCCCGATTCACCTACATGACGCTCATAGACCATCGTCCTAAAACAAATCTGCAATTCAATACTTGATCATTACATTAAGCTTAACTTCTTTTTTTTTAAAGAATAATATATAACAACTATTTAGGTGTTAATGTCATAATGATACATCTGTTGGACTCTCAACAATAATAGATAATAGATTACATTTATATAGCGTATACCCCTGCTTGAAAGCAAGCTCTATTCGCTTTACAATCATTATTACCCAAGCAGACCAAGTCATTCAGAAACCTTCTCAACTTCCTGGAAAGCAATATTGTAAGATTATATTATATCTGTGCCCCCATTGCGCTCTTTGCTCGTACAGTGGATGGGTACGGATGGTTCTTTTGAGCTTAACTAGAACTTTAAAACAAATCTGACGGATAACAACTGTCTCAGTATTATTTACGCCTCTCACCACGTTAAAACCCATCCTTACAACTCTCAAAATACGTGTCAAATGTCCTAGTATCTTACTCCTTTACCGGCGCTGTGGTATAAAGGTTAGGCTCTTCCCCTTGCATGCGGGAAGACCCTGGATCGATCCCCGGTCGCGGACGATCTTTTTTTTTCTGCTGGGATTTTTTACCTCTCTGTCCAGGTTGGTCCTGATAGGCAGGGTCGAAGTAGCCCGTCTCTTAAATGACCTTACAGTGTTGCAGGGGACGTAAAACTGATAACCAAACCATTTTATTCCTTTACTACATTTAATTTTGTGTATACAAACGGCAGGAGTCTTCCAGTCCTAGATTTTCGCCTTGCTCAGCAGATTTTGACAAGCGAGAAAAAGCTGTGCCAGCGCCATTACGAGGAAGGAAGAAACCTCCCCGATGACTCAAGTCCACCAGGCCAATGCACTCTCGCTCTCAATGTCCCTGCAGTTTCTCAGATTTGTTCCATAGAATCAGATAGAAAGACAGGAGATTTTAGTTTGTTATTTAGTCAGTTTAAAGTTATGTATTTATAGATTGACCAGTTTCTTTGCCGGCTTTAGATTCTGGTTCGTATTGTGATATTCTTTTCCCTTGGGGTTTATTATTCTATCTGTGTTTTGTCTATGTGTGTCATATAAGAGATATCATCTCCTTATCTACAATCTACATATAAGAGATACAAATAGTTCAGTCCCATACTTGGTGTTTATGCTAGAAGAAAGAAAAACCAGGGTCACTTTTATTGCAGTGCTTTAAGCCGGCAAATCTACCACCACCTCCCCCCACTTGTCGGAATACTCCCACTTTATGAGTCTAGGACAGCTTTTTTTGGACAGTTCCGGAGGATCAGCATTAGTATCGGCGTCTGCATGTGGTGTAATGCTTAGACTCTTCGCCTGTCACGCGGGATACCCGAGACCGATCCCATGAGGGGACGACCGTCGTTTTTCTGATTCGATTCGTCCGTTTGAGTCTGCGTTTGTGCTTACAGATAGGGTCGACGGTGCCCTTCTCTTAAATGGGCTTACAGTGTTGGAAGGTACATAAAACTAGGAAGCAAACCAAAACAAAGCAGTATCATTATAAAACTTGGAAGGAGAAAGTGTCGGGTGGCGTATGTGAATAAACGTTAAATCGCCTATTGTTGCGGAGGTCCCGTGTTCGAATCTAGGTACATTCACTAGAATACGTATGGGAGCTTGCAAAGCCCCCGACTCCTGTCCTAACAGAGATGGACATAAACTTCGGAGATACCGTCTCTTAAACAACTTAAATGTATGTCAGGCGGCTTAAATCAAAGCCAATTAAACTGTGAGGGAGTGTACCGTTTTGTGTAAGGAAGAAAACATTTTTCATTGATCGTACAAAGTCTGAATAATCGAGAAAGTATGATCCAATTATTGTGTGAACATATCGGCTTTAATTTTACAATAATTAGGACAAGCCACATATCCCCATCCCCCTTAGTAGTTTATCTTGTATTACCAGTCAGAACCCTTTCCAAGCATACACCAGTTTTCAGTGCCGAGACAGAACACGAAAAATCACAAGAGAAAGCTTATTGAATCTTCATGACAATTTAAAAACAAGGGGAAAGTATAACTTGTATATCGTGTGTTTTAGCTTTCGTTCAAATACATTCTGTAAGGAAACAGCTAACACAACATTCCAATTGCTAGATGCTATTGGAACATCTGTATGTATAATTTCCTGGATTTTAAAATACATATGTTCAGTTACCTACCACACAGATACACAAGAAGAGCTTGAGAAATTTCGACAAACTCTTTGCGGCTTCAATGTTTTAACTGGGGCATAATATAGTATTTGTTGGGTCATGGGACAGTTTTTGTACATGAGAAACAAGTAGAGAAAATAATCACACATAACAACCTCAAAACAAAGTATAACATAACTGTATTGATAAATATCTCCTCATGAAATGAACAAAAGGGAATATAGTGGAGTTCCTGTTCCTGTTATTATTTCCTCTACGTGTTTCTATACCCCGATCACCACTCTGTTTGAATCTATTGGATTCCTCACAACACCATTTCTTTTGGAGAACCACTCATTTCATTAGCAACCTGTACATGAGAAAGCGTGTAAGGCTATAACAAGCAAAGAAGTTGGTGTCCTATAAATAATTAACTTTTAACTATCTCCTTCTAATTAACAAGAAACCATTTCTCTTCAATTTCAAATTCAATCTTACTATTCATGCCAGTTCTGGAGTAGTGTCTCGACAAGAATTTCTCTGCGAGTGTCTTTCTGGTGGTCGATCTATTTTCCTATCTCTCAATTTTAGGATAGATTCTGTTAAACAAACTCGCATTTCTTTAGACTTGTGTCGTTCTCTATGTCGGCCTTTCTGAATATCTCTCAGTTCTGGGAATAAAATCTATAAATAAGCAAACACTTTTCTCTAACTTCAATCTTTCTCAACGTCAATCTGTCTGCCTGTCTTTCAGTTCTCGGGATAAAAATCTATAAATAAGCAAACACTTTTCTTCAACTTCAGTCTCTCTGATCGTCGATCTGTCTGTCTGTGTCTCAGTTCTGAGACAGAGTCTGTAAACAAGCCAGCATTTCTCCCATTCAAGAACCCCCGAAGACGCACTATTTTCTCATGTCCTCACTTCGGGTGACGACACCTCTTCCAGAGATATAAATCCGCCACAAGGGTGTTATCCGCCGGAAGCGATGGCTACCCCATTTTGGTTCGCCAAATGGAGTCTTGCTCCGAATTATTTAAACCCCAACTCAATGATGTAATGGACATTGTAGGAGGGCTCGTAACGCAGTCACGCTCAGACGTTAGATCTTATCCTTTTTTTTTCTCAGAGCAATGCGATGATTTCATTTCTGCAATCGATATCTTTTTGCACTTTGCGTGCTGTCTATCACTTTAACTACGACGTGTTCTCTGTTCAATATACACCACTCATCAATTCGTGACGTAGGTTTCGCTCCAATCTCTCTGAAGCATGCGGAGTTTTCTCAATTTGGCGGACATGTTTGCTTTCTATTTGTGTTAATAGGATTACATTATATTTTTCTGCAAGGATTAGGTCTTTAATTAGGAAATGAAATCTTGAATCAAGACCCATAAAAAGACCCCGAAAATTCGACTGGTCAAAAAACGTTTTCAGTAAGTAAACGCGGACGATGTTATTTTTCCCATACTCCGTGATCCAAAGAAAGCAGCAGATGAGATTCAAGTCCTGAAAAAGTGTCAAAGTTCACGATTAGGCCAGTGTGTTGGTGTAAGGTCGTTTAAGAGACAGGCAATGTAGACACTGCTTGTGCGTGAACCCAGCATGAGAGAGACACAGAACCCCAGCAGAAACACGGAGATTCGATAAAAGAGGGGATTGAACTGCCGTCTTCTGTGTGATAGGCAAAGAGTCCAATAATTACACCACATAATCCAGTGGTGCTTTTTTATCATAATACTTTGAAAAGAAAAGCCATCAATCTACATGATTTTTTCTGTCGTAAAGAAGCAACTTCGAGTAAGAAGAAAACAAATTCAGTATCTATCTTTGTTTTCGTGAGCAAGCAAATTTTATAAGGTATTAGTCGTATTAGTCGTATTAGTCGTAAAGATATTGATCGTTTCGTATGCTATCTTTTATTTTTATTGACTTTTTCTCATTGGTCCTGTTTCTGCTGCTGCAATTATTGTTGATATTAAGTCTTTAAAAGTAATATATTTTTCTAGTGCTGGTTTTCTTTGTCTTTTTTTCTTAAATTGTGATAAAAAATGGCTTAAAAACCGTGTGTCCTTTCATTTATCTTTCCTTTCTTTTTTTTTTCTTTCTTTTTAGGTTCTCGCTTGGGTTTTTCTTTTCTTTTCTTTGGCTTTTTTGTGGGGTTTTTCCGATTACAGATATCAGTATCCCTGATTTCGAAATACTATTTCCTTTCATTGTAACTCACACGAATTTCTCTTGAAGACATCTCTTCCTCCTTTCAATTAATGAACATATCTATTTGTCCTAAGCTTGGGGAAGATTTGCTCAACACTCTAGCGCGTCTCGTCGGTGTACTGGGTGACTTGCTATTCATCCCTGTGAGCACAGATTTTTCTGTGTTTACACTCTCCCAAGATAAACGATGGAACGGGTATTCATTAGGAGCTTTCACTCTAATGGGCTAGATTTTTGTCTCTCATAGATCGTTGAAAAACAACGTTGGGATATACTATTATGTGGAAATGTTTCTTGGGTTGCTTATCGTTTTTCTGTCTTTCTTTTTTTCTCTCTCTTTTGTGCGCAGGTTAGTTTTGTAGAATATAATGTGTTTGCTTTGTAACGTGCGTTTATTTGTATGCATGGTTCTAAGTAGGATCCTTGGTATTTATGTTTTATCTGAAAGGTGTAGGTACTAGTAAGAACTACATCATTTAAGCCGATGGTTTAGCGAGTAAATATCTCTTCATAACTGCTTAGAAACGTAGTTAAATATAACATTTTTTAATCAACAAAATAAAACAAGGGAACTAGCATACTTATGGCAACGCCTGTGTCCATAACCCCAGGATGATTGGTGAAATCCTAATGCCTACAAAATTTACCACCAGATTTTACTTGTATTTGTCCCGACGGCACGGGTAAAGACGAACACCCCTGCTTCTCCCCCTTACCCCATCCCTCCCTCTTTGAGAAGGAATAGGAAGAAAAATCGATAGTTATCCTCAGCAATCGTAAAGAAACGGAACAAAAGTACGACAAATACCCCAGGAGACTTCAGACTCTGCGCGACAGTACATTCGTCACGCGCTACACGAAAAGCGTCCCGTGTTGCTATGGTTACGCGGAAGGGGGAGATAAGCGCAGAGATATGTGGGGATGTGAGCGAGCGCTAACAACGCAAAAGGGTAATAGAGCCCTGTGCTGGAGCAAGCACCCTGGACCGCCATTGGGAGGTGGAGAGCGTCACCACTCTAATGGTCCACTTACATTGCCACACGGAGAGGCACGATACGAGGAGAGAGGAAAGGGGCAAACAGGGGGCATCCTCGTGTCGCATTGATTCAGTCCTTAGACGAGTAGTAACCCAAGACTTTGAATGCTGGGGTGATAGATCTACGGTTTGTTGCGTTTTTGGAGAAAAAAGGCATCTTCGGTTCTCTGAACATACCAATGAACTTGTTTTAAACAAGACTGAGGGAAAGGGGCAAATAGGGGCCATTCACATATAGCATTGAATCAGTCCTTAGGCGGCCAGTAACCGAAGACTTTGAATGCTATGGTGATAGATCTACGGTTCGTTGCTTTTTTCTTTGGGGGGGGGGGGGTGAGGACTGAGGAGGCGCCTTCACTCTTCTAAACATACCAGTGAACTTACTTTAAGCAAGACGGGGTAAAATAGGTAAATAGGGGCCATACACACATCGCATTTATTCAGTAATTAATCGACTAGACATTTAAGACGTGGAATGTTGTAGTGAGAGATCTACGGTTTGTTGCTTTTTGGAAAAAGAGTGTCTTCACTTTTCTGAACATACCGATTAACATGTATGAAGCAAGAAGGGAGAAAAGAGACAAATAGGGGCCATATTCATGTCACATTGTTTAGTCCTTAGGCGACTAGAAACCGAAGACTTTGAATATTGTGGTGAGCTTCTTGGGGCAGGGGGGGGGGGGGGGGGTGTGTTCACTTTTCTAACCACATCAAATAACGTATTGTAACAATAAGGGGAAAAAATTATAAATAGAGTCTAGGGGCCATCCTTATGCCGCATTGATCCAGTCCTTAGGCGACTAAAAATCAAAGACGTTGAATGTTGTAAGAAGACACCTACTCTTTGTTGCTTTTGGCGAAAATAATATCTTCACTTTTCTAAACGCACTAACAAACTTATATGCACAATAAAGGGAGGAAGTGGAAAAAAAGGGGGCAGTGTTCACAGATATTCAGTCCTTAGGAGACAAGAAATCTAAGATTTTAGGCAACTAAAAATCTAAAACGCTGAGTGTTGCAGTGAGGGATCTACAGTTTGTTGCATTTTGGAAAAGATGGTGTCTTTGCTCTTCTGAACATACACATGGACTTGTATGTAGCAAGAAGAGAGAAAAGAGGCAAATAAGGCCATACTCATGTCTCATTGATTCAGTCCATAGGCAACTAAAAATCTAAAACGTAGAATGTTGTTGTGAGAGATCTATGGTTCGTTTGCGAAGGCATGATATACTTCCGTTCTTCGCTATTTCGTCCCCTCCCCGCCCCCACCCCCCCCCCCCCCCCCCTTCCTCCACTCTTCCTCTCCCCAAAAACATCGACCCAGTCCTTGGAATCCTGACATGCTCTGTGGGACGGGATAGATTACTATACATTTCAACTGCTGTTCAATTTTCTTATCCTCCGATGCTTCAGAGTCCAGAGTCAGATTGTGTGTGTTCTCGCATCCCGCTCTGTACAAGTTTATGAGGTGGTAAAAAGCCAGAGCAGCCTCCTCTGTGCTTGCGTACTTGAGTTTTAATGCCCGCTTGACGATGTAATGTCATTTAAATACGATGGAAGAGTGGACGCTAAGAAGATTAAATGTCACCATTACCAACACTTTCGAAAGTGTCTCCGTGGCGAAGAAAAGGCGCATATTTAGGAAACGAAATTGCGGATGTCCATCTCGATTTGGATTTGGGTTTGGTTTGTCGCCCCTCGTAAAGTCAATTTTTTAGATGGGTTACTGCGACCCTTTAGTGTAAAGTTAGTTGTTAATAGAGACGCCGGCTTCTTTGGCTGCTTTAGGCGGAGCGTCCACTGACCTGTTTTGTCAGTTGCAGGCCAGGCTCATTTGTATATATCATATATAG
>JAUKPP010267153.1:0-11526 GCA_032273245.1 Phyllaplysia taylori
TTATCATGGTGCAAAGCTTTCCTGGGCATTGTCTGTAGTTACTGAGATAGGTCTCAGCTGTAGCCCCACCCCTTAAGACATTCAGTTTCGCTGTTCCACCCGACCGAACCTCAAGTGGACGAGGAGATCGCAGTGTGGAGTTTGAGAGGACATTCCCATATCGTGTGTCATTTTGTAGGGTCGTCTGTATGCATGTGGGAGATTCTTGTTTTTAAAGGGATAAAGTTTGTTTGTGGGTTTGTCTCTGTGGGTTTGCTTGGTATGTGGATGGGTGTGTGAGAGTGTGTGTAGGTGTGTGGGTGTATGTGTGTAAGTGTGTGTGTGTGTGTGTGTGTGTGTGTGTGTGTGTGTGTGTGTCTGTGTTTACGTGTGTGTGTTTACGTGTGTGTATCTATATTTTTGCTTACGAGAGCGCACCGATAAATTATGTGGGGGTATTCAGGCATTGTGTTTTCTTGCAAGACTTTGTGTCTTTACGACACAGTTGTTATCTTTGAAATATACAGAGTTGTAAAAGTATGTGAGTGTGTGTGCGCGTGAGTGTGTGTATGTTTCTGTGTGTTTGCGTATGCTTGTATGAGAGACAGAGAGAGAGAGAGAGAAAGAGAGAGAGAGAGTGGGGGTGCAGAAAGGGATAGAGAGAAAGAAAAACGAACAAAGCAATAATGAAAAATTGCAAAAAGAGTGCACGGTTGTGATATAATTAAGCTTATAAAATAATCCTAAACCTCTCAATTTGTGAAACAATGAGTTCTCGGATTCCCTTTATGGAGCGAGGGCGAAGCGCGTTCCCTGATTAGGGGCAAGCTAAAAAAAAAAAAGAAAAGCAAAAGAAAGTAAAAATAATAAACAAAGAAACATGGCTTGAAAAGAAAATTAAATAGTTTTTGCAAGCAGTCAAAAAGATGGAGCAAGCATTGCTTTTGTGCTTTTATGGAGACTACGCCCGTGCCCGTGTTATGGGGAAACAATAGTAAGCGTTTAAAATAGAAACACAGTAAACAACCAAATGCAAAAAACCGTTACAGACACAGACACAGTTTCCTGTTAGCTGTCACTGATGCCAGACAGACAAAAGATTTGGCGCGATCGCATCCAAAAACATGGCGGAATATCACGAGACATCTCAGTAAATTGAAGGGATCTGAAGCCTTTTACAACAATGCTCCCACAAGATATGTGGCAGTTCAGCTTGACAAAGTCCAAAAACAGTAAATGTCTTTGACACATGATCTTAGACATGACGACTAGCACGACAAGCGGGTTTTTAAAAAAAATCTTTTTGTCACAGCAGAAGGGCACCTCGACTTACATGTTTTCGTTAAGGGCGTGATTTGAACGGTGCATCAAGGTTTTTATAAACCAGCAACTCAAACAGAAAAAACAACAATGGTGACTCCAAGAAATAATAGAGTAAAACCTCAACCCACAACTGATAACGAAAACTGTTTGTTCGTTTGGTTAGGGTTTTAGGGCGCCATCGACTCTTTAAGGTCCTTTCGGCGCCCAGTGCCATTCCAAAGTATTTTGGGGTAGGGATACATTTTTAATTTTGCCCTGGTGGCGGCCGAATAGGCCTACTCTTTTCAATTTTCAACCACCAAGGGATCTTTAACGTGCGCAACGTACACACGGGTCTCCGAAGTTTTAACGTAAACTATTTTCCTCAAGGCGACAAGGCGAAAACTTTGAATTTATCACTGTAACACGTTGTGACATCAGCTATGAATGTATAATGTGTTACAAACTACATGAGACACTTGAGAAGAGACATGGGCTATACGTTTTTATTCTCTCTGAGCGTCTAGGACATAAGGCAACTTTCTTACGCCTCTGCGGCCTAACACAAAGCTCTGCTCAGCCTTCGGTGAAATTGAATTTATGGCTTTTCTTCCGGGCCCTAATCTCCATCATTGTCTTTCTTCTTTTTTCTTTCCATCTTTCTCTCACCGCTTTTTCTTTTCTTAACTTTTGATTTAAATGGATTTCCCCACGGGGATGAATAAAGATGATCTTACTTTTTTTTGTTTTGTTTTGTTTTGTTTTCTTTCTTTTTTTCTCCTTCTTTCATTTATTTTTGTCTCTTTACCTGCTGGAATTACTAGCTCCCCCTCCCCCACATGCCTTTCGAATTTGGGGGAATGGCGTTTCGGTCCCAAAAGACCGGGGCCGTTTTCAGCGTTTTGTTTTTTGTTCGTTCGTTATTAGGTTTGTTTATTTGTTTAGAATTTTGGTGCGCCATATGGTTTTCCATATCATTATGAACCCTGGTGTTTTGGATATTGGTTTTTTCCTTTTTTGCCTTCGAAATCCTCAATAGTGTCAAGTTGTGTTTTTGCATTTAAAAACGATTAACTTTAAGAAGCCTGTTGATTTTTCTTCCGCCTTTTGGTGTTTATTGCTTATTCTCTATCATGTATAACAACATTTTGGTAACTAAATGTATAGAAAGCAAGAATTATTTACAACTCCTTTTTCAACTATCAAATTCCATTATTCGTCAAAGGTCTACTGTGCCATCAGCAGACACAGTCGAATGTTTTATGGCCTTCAAGTGACATAAGACTGGGTAGACCTGGGTCATGAGACAGGTAAAGAATATCCGGATGATAGGTTTCCTTCCTTGACATAATCCGAATACGTGAATGATGTTAAAATAATTTGATTAGGGGGGGGGGAGTTTCTAGAGGCTTATTACTATAAAAAAAAATAAAAAATCAAACAACAAACACCAAACATATTTATTTGTTTGCCCTTTAAAATACACATTATTATATTAATTTCTGAATCAGTAAAGCCAATATGGGTGAACAAGAAACAATGAAAATGTCCACTACGCTATATGAGTTCACCTACAATTTCAATGAAATGTGGAACAATAAATAGGCCGGAAAGACAGCAACAGGAAAAAAACCCAAACATAATTATCTCGAAGAAGAGCAAAATAGGTCTCCATGGGGGCTTTAAAAAATTATTCGATAAGACGAAACACGTCCAAATACTATCAGGATCGGTCCAGTGGCCGGATGCATCAAGCACCCGTAAAGTTAGTTGGTCGTATGGGCTAGTAGGTTGTAGCCTCTACACTTAGGCGTATTTTGGACGAATTTGGCATGCATGAAATTTGGCCGCTACGCACTGTGTAAGTCTTTTTAGTAGAACTCACCCGCTGGCGTAAGTTCGTGGGCGAGTTACGCCGTGTGTAAGGGGATTTACGCACGGTGTAGACTTACGAGTGTTCCGTGCATCTGAAAATTTTATTTACACCTAGGTGCAGCGAGATAAGAGGTCGTAAACCCATACGACAGCTTGATGCATACGGACACAGCCTACTGGTTTGAGAGAAACCAGCACCACCAGAGTAGAGACTAGGCTTCAGACAACAGTAGTAGATAACAAGACAAGTGCAGTCCCACTCTCAGCACATCGCACACAGGTATCATCTCTCTCTCTCTCTCTCTCTCTCTCTCTCTCTGTCTCTCTCTCTCTGTCTCTCTCTCTGTCTGTCTGTCTCTCTCTCTCTCTGGATTGGATTGCATGGTTACCAGTTTTACGCCCCCTGCAACACTGTAAGGTCATTTAATAGACGGGCTACTTCGACCCTGCCTGTCAGGACCAACTCGGGCTGAGAGGGAAAAATCCCAGCAGAAAAAACCCCTAGATCGTCCGCGCTCGGGATCGAACCCGGGTCTTCCGCGTGATAGGCGAAGAGCCTAACCATTACACCACTGCGCCGATCTTTCTCTTTCTCTTTCTCTCTCTCTCTCTCTCTCTCTCTCTCTCTCTCTCTCTCTCCCTGGTGTATGAGATTGGTTGGAAAGACTGCAATACGAAACAATAGATATAAAAAATGAAATGTAAATAAATTTAAAAAATAACCCAAAAAGCAACAACACATCAACAAACAAACAAAAAATTGCTGGAAGACGCCAATATAGGTTTCCGGGAAGTAAATAATTTAACTATGTTCATGGGGCTTTAAACATTATTCCTCAAAGCGAAACACTTCCAAATCCTATCCAGATCGGTCCACCCCACCAGGTTGAGAGTTGAGAAAAACCGCCACCCAGACTATGCCTCAGACTTATGACGACAGTAGATAACAAGACAAGTGCCGTCCTCCTCTGGCCACACCGCACACACAGGTATCCTGTAGGAGCTTCAAGAAGATTTCACAAGATTACGCACCACACTCGAAACTCGGCGAGCGATAAAACCCGTGTAACATAGGAAATTAGCTCTGATTTATTGCAAGAGTAGGGGGAAACTCTTCCTTAAAATTATTCGCTTGAGGGTTTGCATTGTGTGGGAAGTTGAGAGTAACCTACTGCTCTACTTTGCATTTGGTAGTTTGACAATATTGAAGACATCTTATAACGGTGACGTTTATAAATACCAAGGGCGTAGCGCCCATACAAGTAAGAAAAGCAATGCTTGCTCCATCTTTTTGACCGTCTGAAAGTCCATCGTGTTTTCTCTTCAGGCCATTTGACCTCTTTTTCTTAAAATAGTGACTTTTCTCTTTTACTTTATGCTTGCTTGCTGTTCACCAGGGAACGCCCTTCGCCTCTGATAAATACACGTACATGTACGGTACACTGTATTTTCGAAGCAGATTGAAAAGAGAAAGAATATTAGACGTACATGAGGAAAGAAAGTGACTCAAATTTCACAAGTATAAACACATGCATCCACGTACAAAGAGACATCAACAGGTGAGATGCAGGCAGAGATAGACAGAGAGATAGATAGATAGACAAATAGACAGACAGACAGACAGATGGATAGATATATAGATAGATAGACAGACAGACAGACAGACAGACAGACAGACAGACAGACAGACAGACAGATAGACAGACAGAGAGATAGATAATTAGATTGATAGATAGACAGACAGATAGATAGATGGATAGATAGATAGATAGACAGAGAGACAGATAGATAGATAGATGGATATATGGATAGATAGATAGATAGATAGATAGACAGACAGACAGACAGACAGATAGACAGATAGGTAGATAGATAGATGGATAGATGGATGGACGGATGGATGGATGGATGGATAGATAGATAGATAAATAGATAGATAGATAGATAGATAGATAGATAGATAGATAGATAGATAGACAAAGAGAGAAAGGCTGAAGGTGACCACACAATGATGACCCATTCACAAAATATTTCTAATCAACAACTACCCACATTATCATAACCACAAAATAATGGAAAATAGAAATTAACACACAGCAAGAGAATCCAGCCTCATGGGTTTTCAACTTTCCCCCTGTCACATTTAACCTGTCCCACTCTCTACAACCCGTCAAACAAATTGTTTGCCCCAGCACTATCTCACCGGGGTTTATGGCCGAGAGGAGCCTGTATATTTAACGCCTGAAGAGCCTTGGCAAAGAAACGTTGAATTTGCCGGCTTGTACTGCCTTCCAATGTTCAGACCCTGTTAAGTGGACATGTATATCATGTATGTCTACTATTCATAAAGTATTTAAATGTCTTCTTCTGCTTGGCAGGAGAAAGAACGAGTTGAGTCTTTCTGAAAACTTTGAAGGTCACTGAACTCTTTAGAAATCTGCTGGCCAGTAATGTCTCCAATATCCGGACCCTGTTGTGGGCATATATATGTATATCATTTATGGGATTCGTGAAGTATTTAAATGGTTTTTTCTGCTTGGCAGAAGAAATAGCAAATTGAGTCTTTCTAAAATGTTTGAAGGTCACTGAACTGTTTAGTGTGTTTTTCAGTAGCATCCGAAGTTTTCACAGACCACGCCAAATCTGCTGGCTGGCAATGTCTCCAATATCTAGACCCTGTTGAGGGTATGTATAATGTATAAGGTCTACCATTCATGAAATATTTAAATGGGTGTTTTTACTTGTCAGGTGATAGAATGAATAGAGTCTTTCAGAATAAAAAAAAAGTACAATGAAGGACCGGCGCTGTGGTGCAATGGTTAGGCTTTTCGCCTTGCATGCAGAAGACCCCGGTTCAATCCCCAATTGCGGACGATCTGGGTTTTTTTCTGCTGGGATTTTTTCCCTCTCAGCCCGGGTTGGCCCTGATAGGCAGTGTCGAAGAAGCCCGTCTCTTAAATGACCTTACAGTGTTGCAGGGGACGTAAAACTGGTAACCAAAACCAAACCGTATATTGAAGGTCGCTAAACTTTCCATTGTATTTTTTCAGTCGCTGCCGACGTTTTGACAGAACATGTTTATCGAGAAGTCTTTGAGCGTGCGCCTTACGGACCAATGCCATGGGTTTTTTTTAAATTGGAAAACACATGTACAAGAAGAACATTCTACTAAACAGATTTCTAAAATATCTGCATTTAATGATTCGTTTTTTCGTTTCGTTTAGGTCAATACTTTTATGACCTTTCTTTTGACAGAGGGGGGCGATTTGTTTCTTCCGGCGTTGGGGTGTAATGGTTAGGCTCTTCGTCCATCATGCGGAGAAGCCGAGTTCAATCCCGGTCGCGGACAATCTGAATTTTACTGCTGTGATTTTTTCCCTCTCAGCCCGGGTTGGCCTTGACAGGCAGGGTCGAAGTAGCCCGTCTCTTTAATAACGTTACAGTGATGCTGGGGACGTAAAACTTGTAACCAAACCAAACCATTTGTTTCAATTTTGGGTATTCAATCTCAGCCCCACAAGGACACAAGGCCATAAAAATTCATGACTGGGTAATAAAAATCGAGCTTTGAATTGTTTGCGATCACGGAGCAAGCCACTTGAGTACATCAAGATTGAGAATGCCTAAAGCTTTGCTTAAGGATACATCATTATAAATTTGTTTAACGTTTGAGTTGAAAGAGCCGTGTCGGGGAACTAACAATAAAATGAAAAGGAGAAAGAGAAAGAGGGGAGACAGAGAGAGAGAGAGAGAGAGAGAGAGAGAGAGAGAGAGAGAGAGAGAGAGAGAGGGGGGGGGGAGAAAGAAGACAGCCAAGAGAGGACTTTATGAAAATAATAATTTTTGTTTGTTTGTAAATAAGCAATATGATTCCATAATGAAGGCAACAGGGATGCATTATGGTCCCACCCCCTCCCCCGCCCACTCCCTCCTCCGCCTTCCCCCGCCCCCACCCACCCACGCCCCCTATTTTATACACACACACACACAAATATACACACACATACACACAAAGTCTTTTATGATAATGGGAAAAGGTATCATAAGGTATCAGGAGTCAACATCCCCATTATGATAATAATAATGAATTGCATTTTCATAGCGCATATTCCCGCTCGAAATAGGCTCTATGCGCTTAACAGTCAATTACTCTGCACTATCGTTTCAAGAGAAAAAAACAACGACAACACCCTAGCCTTTCAATTTGTTCTTTAAGCCAACACATTCCGATGCACTGCTGCTCCTTTTTCACGCCTCTTTTAGCACAAAAAGCCAATGGGAGCGATGCGGGTATATCACCGATTCAGGGGACACCTTCACGGAAGATTACGCCGTGGCTCGGACAATGGGCGGGGGTTTTGACTCACAACCATCAGGGAGTGGGTAACGGTCAGTCTTAACAATTCGGACATCTACCGTGACTGGTGCTTTTGTCGGTGTAGATAATGTATAACTATTGGTCCTTCAGTGGACTTTTATCTCTATACCGTGTGTCTCTCTTTTCCCGTCCCTCTCTCTCTCTCTCTCTCTCTCTCTCTCTCTCTCTCTCTCCCTCTCTCTCTCTGTCAATTTGCCAATACGTATCCTTATTCATTTCTCCGCCCTTTTCCGCCCCCTCTCTGTCTATTTCACTGTCTGTCTCTATCTCTGCTTCTCTCACCCTGCTTCTCCCTCCCTCTCTCTCTCTCTCTCTCTCTCTCTGTCTCTCATTCACTCTTAGCCTGAACGGCTTCGGGATTGTATGGATGTTTAGAGAAGTTGGATGGGACAAATCTTTCCTGAGAGTACTGAAAGAACCTTTGTGTGACTGTTATTCGCATGTATGGATCGTAAAACTGTATTCAAACGAGCAGTTCAATTACTACCAATCGTTTAAATCTCTGATACAAACAGAAACGATTCTAAACAAAAATAGTTTGATAAAACCATACAGAAATGCTTTGATTAGATTTCGGCCATGTGTGTCCGAGATGAAGTGTCATAGACACAAATTTAGTAGAAATGAAACTTTTATTATGTCCATTTAGCCCAAAACACTAAGGAGGACGAAGTACACGTTTTAATTAAAAAAATAAATTATGTGCATGTCTTATTTATGATGATTTTAGAAAATGGCATTTACTTGAACATTTTCTGTCAGGGTATATAGACTATTATCTTACGATTATTGTTAGTGAGCCGTAAATTCAAGTATTATTTGTGTGTTGCGAAATTTCTTTAATTTCAATGACAAAACGAAGACTGGCCATGATAGATATAGAGAGCGCTTAAAATTATCTGACGATATATTACATGTACCATTGTAACTTTGATTGCTGAATGACATAGATTTGTAAGCTGTACCGTTGTGACGGGCAAGTAGCCCAACATAAAGTATCAAATTTCAAATCTCTATTTCTCTCTCTCTCCTTTTCTTTCCTTTTCTCTCTTTATCTCTCTCTGTATCTCTTTTTCTCTCTTTCCCTCCTTTTCTTTCAATTCTTCTCTTCATCTCTCTCTATGTATCTCTTTCTCTCTCTCTCCTTTTCTCTCACGTTCTCTCTTTATCTCTCTCCATATCTCTCTCTGTATCTTTCTCTCTCCTTTTCTCTCTTTAACTCTCTCTCTCTCTGTATCTCTCTCTCCTTTTCTCTCAATTTCTCTCTGTATCTCTCTTTCCTTTTCTCTCTTTTTATGTCTGTATCTCTCTCTCCTTTTCTCTCAATTCCTCTCTTTATCTCTCTCTGTATATCTTTTTCCTTTTCTCTAAATTTCTCTCTTTATCTCTCTCTGTATCTCTTTCTCTCTCTCCTTTTCAATCAATTTCTCTCTGTATCTCTCTCTCCTTTTCTCTCAATTTCTCTCTTTATCTCTCTCTGTATCTCTCAATATCTCTCTTTATCTCTGTTTATATCTTTCTCTCTCCTTTTCTCTCTTTCTCTTTCTCTCTCCTTTTCTCTCAATTTCTCTCTCTCTCCTTCTCTCTCAACTTCTCTCTTTATCTCTCTCTCTCTGTCTGTATATCTCTCTCTCCCTCTCTATCTGTATCTCTCTCTCTCCTTCTCTCTCTTTTTCTCTCTTTATCTCTCTCTCTGTATCTCTCTCTCCTTCTCTCTCAATATCTCTCTCTCTCTCTGTATCTCTCTCTCTCCCTCCTTCTCGGCCCAGATCAAGCCAACAAACCAAGCGAGCACGACAACCCGGTCACTCCGAGGTTTAAAATTTACGAGCGCCCCAGCTCCCATAAACCTCTTGCTCCGATGACCACTGGTCACCGTAGGGCGCCGCATGATGACCGCACTCCGAGACTCGCCGTTCTCGCAACCTTCCCAGGTCCGGTCAGATTTTGGCGCCAGGGGCAAAGCCTTACCTGCGAATTGTCTTAAGCCTGGGGTGACCCGTAGAAGGTCGTAGTTTATTAATTTGTTTGTAAAGGATCTCAGCTCTAAAGGTCTTTGGAGGATTTGGGGATATTTCTTTATGTGGCTTTGCATCCAGGATGGATCAGGTTATGGGTTTCTTTGTTCTCCGGTGAGGTTTTTTTTAGGGGAACCGTTAACTTGGGATAGATGTATAGGTGGTGAAGGGAGAGATGGAAAGAGAGAGGAAGAGAGATGAAGAGAGAGAGATGGGGAGAGATGAAGAGAGAGATGAAGAGAGATGGAGAGAGATGAACATAGAGATGAAGAGAGATGGAGAGAGACATGGAGAGAGAGATGGAGAGAGAGATGAAGAGGAGAGAGAGATGAAGAGAGAGAGAGAGAGATGGAGAGAGAGAGAGAGAGAGAGAGAGGGGCGGGAGCAGCGTGTGTATGGGTGGGTGGATGGAAGGGGGTGGAACGTCCTGAAGGTTTACTCTGAAAGTACGATCTTTTCAAGATAAAACAATTTAACAAACTTTAAACAGCATTTCCAAAGAGCAGAATAAAAACCACCCGAAATAGATAAAAAAAAAAAATAATATAAAAAACTTGCAACAGTAACACTGAACGTCTTTCCCTCAGACGAGATTATGCGACAACTGAATGACAGGACTGCGTTGTTCTCCCCCAACTCTAAGACAAGCCAAACACTTTTAATGCAATGCAAACGAGTTGGCCTCGATCCCCCACCTTCAGGAATGTCTATCTGTGTGCCAGTGTGTGCATGAGTGGAAAACGCTTAAAATAGATATCGTGTAACCGGGGTAGGCTTACTGGGGTAGACCCAGACACAACCGCCGCGGACGAGGAGTCAGCAGCGAAAAAAGAATCGGGTTTATCTAAGAACTGATTTAATCTAAATCAACATTTCTGATATCTTGAGTCTGTGACAAAGGCAGAAATGTCAATGAAGAAGAAGTCACGGTTTCGACATAATAGAATTTGGTTGATGTATTGAATCCGCGCTGATTTAATCCGTTCTGCGGTTGCAGACGATCTGCAGGTACGCTATACCGCTATCCCTTGTCTTGGCTCGGCAGTCGTTGCTTCTTTGTAACGTTGTCGTCTGCCGGGTGACGAGAGGGGCCGTGTTTTCTATCTCTTTCCTTTTTTCTCTTTCTTCTTTTTTCGTCTTTCTCTTTCTTTAGAATTTAAAATGACGCTAAGATGTGAAATACATTTGCATAATTTCGATAGGGTACGCGGGTGGCTTGATATTATTCACATCACGGGAATAGATGAAATAGAACTATGATAAGCCCAGTGTTAAGCTAACAGTTTTACGTCCTTTGAAGCACTGCAAGGTCATATTTCAGATATGGGCTACTTTGATCCTGTCTGTCATGGCCAACCCGGGCTGAGAGGGACGAACCAAAGGTCGAAGAGGCAGATGGCCGCCTGTACGTCGTGGGACTGATCCTGCGTCTTCCGCACGAAAGGCTTAGTGCCTATCCACTACACAACAGATGCTGGTAGCAAGACGGGAAGTTTCCTAATTTTTTCAATCAAGAAGCCTGAAACATGTGTTGACTGACACGAGTAATAATTGTTCAGTCCCTTATTCGCTATTTATGCTAGAAAAAACAGGGTTATTTTTATTGTATTTATGCAATTACGCAGTGATCTGCTCCCCTCTTTTCGGGAAATCCCGCTGTTGTTTGTATTCTTATTGAGTATGGTACAGGTCTATCGTTCCTCGTCGGCAGTATCATTAGTACGCGATTTGCGGTACGTGTACTTGATATTTTCGCGTTTTTTTCTCCAGTCACTATGTACTCATCGATCTACAATTATTCTGAGTAAATCACCCACTTCAACTCTTATGACTTTGTTATTGAACTGCAAACCACCCACGCACTGTCTTAACTTGCCAGGTATACAGCAAATGTCACCCAACGGAAACCAATTTTTCGCTGGTCCAGATCGTACCCAAACACAATCATTCCTATCTGCTCATACCCCACCTCGC
>JAUKPP010267154.1:0-11457 GCA_032273245.1 Phyllaplysia taylori
GCAGAAAACCGTTTACTTTTATCTCTTACCGTTTTCGAGTTATTCAAGTTTAGAATCGATCAATATAAAAAAAAAAAAATTGTATATATCCCCTTTTAGAGGTGATAAGATTTAATTTACCTGATACATATTCATAAAACAAAGGCTTTAAATGACCTGTTTTTTCCATTAGTGTAAGTATAACTTTTACCTGAAATTGATGGAGTGAGTGTTTATGTTTAAAGGTTGACGACTTGGAACGTAAATGCCGGCACCAACAAGAGCAGATCTATGAGCTGAAGGAGCAATTGACTCATCTGCAGTCTGAGCTCACACTCAAAGGCTCACACTTCGATGGTAGGATGTCATTGATTTTGTGTTTTCTACTTTTCTACTTTTTCTCCTCCTCTCTCATTTCTTTCTCTATCTCTCCCTATCTCTGCTCTTGCTCCTCTCTTTCTCTGGGGGTTTTTTCCTGGAGATGATACTACTTTAGAAGTTGCTTTATGCATATATCTCCGTTTGGATTGAAGTTTCCTTTTATTTCTGCACTGTCTTTCACAACATTAGTTGTACACAACACAATTTGAGTTATGTATTCATCATGATCTTTATTGCTCTGAAATGATAATTAAAATTTTTTAATTCTATTTCCTCTTGAATACTGCAATGGGATTCAATTCTATTTGGACTGTCTATTAAGGATATAATAAACAGGCTGGGAAAATGTGTTGATATAAACAAAGGATATATGGATGATTTGAGCTTGGTAAGATTCTCCAAGATAAAAAAAAGAAGGTGGAAACGCCTTGTCTGTGGCCTATACCCTGACAAGAGGGGCAAGCCTTGATGATGATAATGATGATGATGATGATGATGATGATGATGATGATGATTATGATAGCGCTCTGTTTAAAAGGAAAACAGAGACTTTGCCCCTGTATTGTGAAAAACACTTTATTCATTATGTTGCAGAGAGGATTACTCAGGAAAAGCTGCGGCAGAAGGAAGCTGTCCGAGATCTCGAGTCGTACAAGCAGAAAGAGGTGAAGGGATTGAGTTTTTCAGTTTGTTTGTTAATTTTGTTTTCTGTCCCATGATATCCTTCTGCAAGTGAAAAGAAAATTTGGTTTTACATTTTAAGCTGGAGTAGATTTAGTGGTACATTAAGTGAGTATATTTGATGATACATTCACTGAATTTTGAGGAGAGTCAAACAGAGCTCAAACAATGCAATCTGTTTCTTTGGTACATAACATAACATTTCGTGTGAGACTTAAATTTGTGCATTCAAGTCACTAGTGGAAAAAAAAAGAAAACAGGTACCGGTAGGATTAGGGCTCAAATTTTATACTTCACCACCCAGCATAGGATACCATCATACTATTTCTAAAGGATATTTATATATCTTGTATGAAAAAGTAGGCTAATTCTTGGGCCCTGAATCTTTCATATAATTTTACCCTTTCCCTCAGATGAACCGTATGAAGCAAGAAAGTGAAGAGATGGAGCGTATTCTGCGTGACCGCATTGCCAAGATGGAGTCTCAGCGTTTGGACATGGAGGAAGAGATCAGCAGGTTGAAGGCTGCCAATATGGCTGACAAGCTGAACGCCGAGGAGCAGACATCATCTCTCAAACATCGACTGAAGTCAGAAGAAGTATGTGAGCCATAGGGAGTTTTCCTGCTCCACCAAATGTTACAATTCTATTATTAGATGAGATTTTCTGTAATAACCAGTGGCAAATAATCCAACTTGTAGGTTAAGTGCTTTACTGAGAAGATACTCGTCAGCTCTTTTTCTTCGCATACTAGTTACCGTAATTTTTTTCCTTTTTGGTACTGATATGTTAGCTACGCTGCCCCATTCTCTACCCTTCTCAGTGCGAAAATAGCCAGTATTAGGGTAGATACTGTTCAAAGAAGATTGGTTGATCATTGAGAATTATCATAATTTATAATTTAATTAAGCACATCTCCTGACAGCTATTCCTCTGTTTCAAATATTTAGGAATCTGTGAATAACATAAGTGTGTTAAGAAATATATTTACTAGACTGTGAATAACATAAGTTTGTTAAGAAATATATATACTAGACTGTGAATAACATAAGTGTGTTAAGAAATATATTTACTAGACTGGGAATTATAACATAAGTGTGTTAAGAAATACAGGGTGTTTTTTTTATATTGATCGATTCTAAACTTTAATAACTAAAAGACGGTACATGATAGAAACATTCTGTTTTTAACCGATTAATCCTCATCCATTTAATTTTTTTCTGGTACCAAAATTAACCGAATCCAAGAGCCCAATGCGCGACAGCGCCAGTTTGCGCAAACAGACGCTGATTTTTTAGCGCTCAGAAATGACGCTAATCTTGCATTTACCAGTGCATCTTGTGCGTTTACAAAGCAGATCGCACGCCTGCAGCCCTGAGGAAATTCCAAATCTGCACAGCGAGAAAAGTACCATTTAAAACTCAGTCAGAGCTTGGTATAAAAATTTGGTAGAAACTGGTTATGTTAATTGCTATGACAACAAAGATGGTAAGAACTGGATTTGCGAAGTGCATTGTGCCCGATCAATGAAAAAGACGACTTCCTTAGTTTGATACCACCAGACACATCCATCGCTTTCTAACCTCAAACGATAAAACACAAAATTCTTTTTCATGAAATCTGAAGCCAGAGCTTGGTGGATATTATTCCTTTTAGAAAAACAGTTTTAACAATCTTTTTATTGCCTACAATGTTTTCTCGCAGTTCTTCTCTTTGGTGTACCAGTGCGCTCTTTTGACGCCATGATCTAAAAAGGGCCTTGTTCCGATAACTCGTTTTAAAAATGCCGTCTCTATCAGCATAATCTTATCAAGTATCCCAGATAAAACTTAAATGGCCAGAGAATGTTGTGCAGAAACCCGTTTACTTTTATCTCTTACCGTTTCTGAGTTATTTCAGTTTAGAATCGATCAATATAAAAAAAACACCCTGTATATTTACTAGACTGGGAATTATAACATAAGTGTGTTAAGAAATATATTTACTAGACTGTGAATAACAAGTGTATTAAGAAATATATTTACTCGACTGTGAATAACATAAGTGTGTTAAGAAATATATTTACTAGACTGGGAATAACATAAGTGTGTTAAGAAATGTATTTACTAGACTGTGAATAACATAAGTGTGTTAAGAATTATATTTACTAGTCTGCATACTGTATGGGCTTGTGTCATTCATATTGTCAGGATATTCTTGCATCATTTATATTAAAGACTCAGCCATCTAAAAATCTACACACATGATTACACAGGCGTAGCTTCTATGAGTGCTTTGCCCAACTTTAAAGTCATTTCCCTCCTTTCCTTTCTATTGGCACGAGTGTGTGGTTTTGAACCTTCAAAATGCTGAATTTATTTATCTTATAAAACAATTATGATTTTTCACTTTTTGAAAGGTAAACCATGATGCTCAAAGTCTACATAAGGCCAAAATGTGACTTATGGCTCATCTGGGCACTGTTTGCCACACCTAGGTCTTGTTGCATATATGATTATAGCTGGTGTATGTCTTGTTTCCCTCTCAGCCCGGGTTGGCCCTGACAGGCAAGGTCAAAGTAGCCCGTTTCTTAAATGATCTTACAGTGTTGCTGGGGATGTAAAACTGGTAATACCGGCGCTGTGGTGTAATGGTTAGGCTCTTCGCCTGTGATGCGGAAGACCCTGGTTTGATCCCTGGTTGCGGACGATCTGTTTTTTTTCTTTTGGGATTTCCCCCTCTCAGTCCGGGTTGGCCCTGACAGGCAGGGGACGTAAAACTGGTAACCAAACCAAACTAAAGCTGGTAACCAAACCAAAACAATGTCTTGTTTTTCATATCATCATGATATTTGTATGTTTTTCTTCCCCCCTCCAGGAGCAGCGTCACGTCCAACTGGAGGAAAAGATCCGCGTGCTGCAGACGAGCAAGGACGAGCTCCAGAGCCACTGCAACCAGCAGACGTCCTCCCTGACGCAGCTACAGCACAAGAACAGCAACCTGCAGCTGGAGCTGGAGAACATGAAGAGGCAGATGAGCGAGATGGCGCAGGTGAGGACGTGGATCAGGCAGAGATAGGGACACAGCTGCCTTGCTTGTCTTGGCTGGTTGGTTGATTGGGATTTTACGCCCCTTGCAACATTATAAGGTGAATTGAAAGGCTGGCTACTTCGACTATGCCTGTCACAGACAATCCGGGCTGAGAGGAACACTAGTCTCGGCAGAGAGACAGAGATATTCGAGTACAAACTGCCCTAAGTGGGCCTCAAACTCATGTCCTCTGTGCAATTATTAGCAAAAAGCCTTACCATTACACCACAGATGCCAGTTAACTTGTGTTAGGTCACCATGATACATTATTCTCTTGTGTAAGATTTCTTCTTTTCCCTTTTTTCGTTTGAGCCCAAATTTACAGTGAGTGTTTGATGGATGCTCTGGTGTAGTCTGCTTCTTCTACTTTTTTTCTTAACTCTTTGTGATGGTACATTTTTTTCAGTGAAACGGCAGAATTGATTGCGCAACTGAGATTGTACTGATAGCAGTTGTATTTATTAACTGACCTTTTTTTTTCAAATACAACTTCCTAGATTTTCAGTGTGTAGATAAAAGTCCCAGTGGCATCCCGTAATAAATCTCCATCAATTCATTCAGCCATTCATATAGATCACTGTGTTTATATCATGACCAGGAGGTGACTGAGAAGAACAACTACACAGCCTCCGAGGTGGGCAAGGTCAAGGTGGACCTCAACAAAGTGCAAAGCAAACTGGAGCAAGAGCGCTCCGTCCAGGCAGAGCTGAGGGAGAAGTTGTCCACTGTAGACAATCAAATGTCAGGTATGTGAGTGGTCAAGGAGGGTAAAAAAGAAAAGTTTAAAATGATGTACATTCTCAGGATTTTACTTGAATTAATTAACTCTTTTTTTCATCCCTGAGAAGTTCGGGTACATTGTATTAAGAGATACGATTTCAAGCACATAAATTTTTTACGGTAGTTGTGCATGATGAAGCACCAGTTGCCCTACCATTGCAACGGGACCAACTGACTGGAGACTCTTCTTCTTTATGCCTTTATCCGAGATGTGGCCATCAGCCATCAAAAAGGGTCTCCAGCTATCTCTGTTTTTGGCCATCTGTTCTATTTGATTCCAGTCACACCACCATCTGTTTAAAATCAGCCTCTAGGTCTTGCTCCCAGGTGGATGACGGCCTTGCTTCCTGCCTCTCTTCGTAGGAATTCCTTCCTAGGCTTTGCCTTAGTACATTGTGGGCCGGTCTCTTAAGAGTGTGTCAATATATCGCCATCTTCTTTTATTAATCTCAGGGACTGAAGACTCATATTCTGAAAATGACAATATTGACAGCACCAGTCGGAAAGTCTAAAATGTTGGACACCTAACATATTATTAAGGACCACATTTCTCTGTTATTACCATTTTGAATGTAAAGAAATAAATTAGTGTGTAGTTTGTATTGCAGTGTCAGAATCTTTCAAAGACTTTGTTATGTTACATTACACCCTTACGCTCCAGCTGAACCTTTCAAGTAGTCCAAGGATAAATACGTACAGAAACAAACCTTCAACTATGGTAGTTTTTATCCATAATAAAAAATATCATTGCTTTACATCTCCTTCTCTCTCACATCAGAACAATTACTGAAGCACAGACACGCCATGGAAGAGAAGGAAAAGGAACTGGTTACTTTACAAGAGAAGCTGAAAGGGCGTGACCTTGAACTTGTCCGCATCAGGGAAGAAGAGTCCCAGAGAGTACAGATCTTACAATCAGCTATTTTGAACTATGTTGGCAGCAATAGGGGCTCTTCTCCACGTTGATTCCGTAAAGAGAGACCACCATTGATGTGTATGGTCCATGGAAATTTATCTTTGTAACCAAGAATGTACCAGCTATAGCTCTGCATGATGGAAAACTTGTGTTGGGATATACACAGTAATGATGCACATTGAGGAAACATTGTAATGTCTATATCAGTATTATGATATCACAGGGTTTAGATAAAGGTCTTCTTTCTGTACACAGCAGGAGAATTTTCTCCCTTCGTGTGTGCTATAGGAAAAGTCTTGAGAGAAGAAGATGACCAAATTTCATGGGCAGCCTTACATAGATCCCAGTGATTGTAAATGTCTTGATTTTGCTTTTATAAAAGCTTAAGTTTATGGCTGTGAAACAATGGTTTACGTTTTTATATATTTATCAATGTGTGGTTGAAACACTTGTATTTCAATAGGGATAGATAAAAATAGTAGCCAAGAATTGTGAATAATTTGTATGGCTCTTCAAACAGAATCTTTGTACTTATAAGAGTTCCGCAGCAGAAACAGGCGGGTTATGCGTGTTGTGCCTTAAGTAGCAAATTGCATTTAGAGTGAGATCAGTACCGCCAACTTTCTCCGTAATGCCTTATGCCAAGGTAGAAGCTTCATGATCATGCACTAAAACTTCCACTAATTTTTGCAACATCTATGTGCTTTTGATTTGTTTTCAATCAGTAGTGGCAAGGAGTTTGAACACTGCTATTTCCTTATTCTGCCCTTGTTGTTTTCACACATGGTAGTTGTGAATATCTTCTGTCACAATGATTGTTCACATAGCCGAGTTGAGGCTCTAGTAGAGGTGCTTCATCACACAGTATAGCCTGCATTATTTATTAATTGCAGAGTCTGTTTCACAATTATGAAGTACTTCAGTACAGTATTTTAAGATTTGACTTTTTTTTCACTTTGAAATTTGTTAAATCACAATTCACTTGAGCTGCATTTTAAAAAGATCCCTCTTTGTATTTCCTGGTCATTGTTATACAGAGTGGTTTTTTTATATTGATCGATTCTAAACTGAAATAACTCTAAAACCGTAAGAGATAAAAGTAAACTGTTTTTTTGCATATCATTAAGAGACCATTTAAGTTTTGTCTGGGATACTTAATAAGATCATGTTGATAGAGAAAGCTTTTTAAAACGGAGTGTCCGTTTTAGGTCATGGCGTCAAGACAGCGCACTGGTATATATCAGGGAGAAGGAATGCTAGCAACCTTGGCAAGGCAATAAAAAATTGGTTAAAACTGTTTTTCCAAACAGAATAATGTCAATCAAGCTAATTTCATTGTAGAATTGATTAATATAACAAAACACCCTGTATTTCTTATGAACAGCAAAGCAATTATTTAGTACTATAAAAAACTGAAATGATCAAGAGGAGTGTAACTCTACAGGAGCTACCAAATGCAGACTGGTTGTCTGTGAGAGGCAAATGGGAGAAGGAAATAAAGAATTGAGGAAACAAAGAGAAAAGCCTACAGTAGAACCCGCGTAAGTCAACTTGCTGGGACTATTGAAATCACGCTGAGTAAAGAGAAAGTCGACTTAAGGGATGTCGATGTAGTGAATATAGAAAAAGTTGGAAAACTCGAAATCCTGTCGACTTAAGCCCAATGTCAAGTTAACAGACGTCGAGATGCGTGGTTTTCTACTGTAGGCTACTTCTTCTTGATTGAAGTAGATATATATAATCTATGAGCATTTTGCTCAGACAATCTCATATTCTTCCGTCCACTATGTTGTTATACTTGAATGTTTCATTTATAACTGTATAAATATTATACATAGAATAAATTAATTACCTGTTTCTTCTGTCTACAATTTTCAAATTATTTTGTGATATTGTACAAGTAATGGTACCGCAATCAACTTTGCAAAAATACCTAGATGTGCTTTAAAAGCTCAGATTTAGCTAGAACAATAGAATACACTGTAGCATTGTGTCTTTTTGCTTCAATACAGATTTCAAGATATGACAAGTATATTTTTTGTTTTATTGCTTTATTCCTTTAGCATTTCATTTCAGTTAGGTTTGAGAGAAACAAATTCATGGAAACGAATGCACATTATATGTCTGTGACATTGTAGTAGAGTGGTACAAGTTTCGTCATACGAGGTCTAACATTACTCTTGATTTAAGAGTCTGCTTACACTTTGTAGTCACTCGAGCCAGTCATTCGGCGCTTATATGCACCAGGCCCGAGAAGCCTGATCGCATCTAGGCTGGCTGCACGTGACTAATAGGGTTCTTTGTCCTTCTGCCTATGTGACCACAAAGTGGTAAGGCCTGAAATAATATTTTTTCTTTTTTTTTTAAATAACCACATGCCTAACTGCCATAAAGTTTAAAGAAGCCAATTGGGGGGGGGGGGGGGGATATTTTTCTTTTTTTCTGTCTTTACATTCAGGGAAAAAAATGTGTTTCTTAAATGAGCAAATAAAGTTTTGTTTGGACGAAGTGGACAAATAAAGAAAGACTTATGTGTGTTGAATTTTCTGGAAAGAAATCTGGATTTGATAGACAGTGATAACATGTGAAGAAAAATCTTGAGAACAACTGTATTGAATTGATTCAATTTTATGAAATGTGGTCCATGTACGGACAAGTGTGTATGATTCACTGCGGTACCATACTATGAGAGTTGCTCAGGCCACCTCTCATTGCATACCCTGGTCTAAACAAAATGGCTTGAATTTTTCTTTCTTTTGATTTAGTCATACTTTTCTGGAAACTACCAAGTTTCCTTTGAAAACCATTATAATACAATACACTACATTGTTCAAGTTTTAGTCATGGCCAAATGGTATTTATCTTGTTTGTTTTTAGTTTAATTATCATATTTAGTGATTTAGTCACAATTTTAGTTGCTAAATGAGCAAGTTGCCCTTTTGGAAATATTCTGAAATACTGCATGTTACATGTATGCCTGATATGTTTTGTACCAATGAGACAGCTTTTGCTTAACTTGTCCTGTGTATGTGTTGGTATGTTTAGCTTTTTGATAAGTATATTTTTATAACGTCACAACATCACCGGGAATGAATTGTAAGAAAGAGATTTTGTAGAAGATATTCCTCTAACTTTACTGTGTACATTATGTGAACTTTCATTTGGGACATTTATCTCCACATTATCACTTGTCATTCCACTATACTTATTTATATAAATATTAAATTTTTCTTTTAATTTATCTGTTCTTTTCCTTTTGTTCTCATGGCGTTCTGCATAACTTTTTCTTTAGATTGGATTTTTGTATTTGCTGGTCTTTAATGAGGAGTGATGATTCATGACACTGCCATCACACACTTGCAGTACAAGGCCACACATAATCTTTTAGTGGCAAATGTGAATTTGGTAGAGGTTATGGATCTTCTCCAGGTCCATACCAAGTGGATGTAAGTGATTTCTTAAGTTGATACATGTAGTTTGACATTTTTATTTGAGGTCAACATATGCTCTTTGCTTGAATGGAGAGCTCTCCAGACCTTAACATTTTTTCACACAGACAAAGTGAAACAAAGGAAGAAATTGTCTACACTCCACCACATCCCTCCTTCCTTTCCTGTATACAAACACACACACACACACACACACACACACACACACACACACACAATCTGAAGCAAAGGAAGAAACCGTCTATTCATCACACTTTCCTTTCCATCCTGTCTTCGTGCACAGACTACACGTGCACACTTTTCAAGAAGAGAGTTTTATTTTTTTTCTGTCAATTGGGACATTCAAACCTTATCAGCTGAGCCCACCACACACAATGAGAAATATTTCACACAGCTTTTTGATACCTAGAGGAGATAGTGCTGAGTAGAAAGGATTAGCTACCAGCCTCCATGTAAAGTAGTTAGTGTTGCGTAGAAAGAACTAACTACTGGCCTCTTTTGCGTAAAGTAGATATTTGTGTAAAGTAGATAGTGTTGCGTAGAAAGAATTGGCTGCCAGTCTCTTTTGTGCAATGGTTAGGTTCCTCATCTATGACCCAGAACATGGGAGATCGATCCCCGCGTTGATCGAGTATCTACATCTGTCTGCTGGGATGTAGAGTCCCTACCAGCCAGGGTTGCACTGACAGACAAAGCTGAAGTAGCCCACCTCTATAATGAGCTTACAGTTTTGAAACACCTAAACTAATACATAAAAAACAACAAAAGAACAGGTTTGCGTAAAGTAGGCTCCATTCACCCACAGGGCAATTCTATTTATAGTACCTCAGCCTAGTCGGGTTTTATTTATCTCCATTTTTTTATTTTTTATTTTGTGAAGCTTTGTGTGACTCGTGTTGGCGCGCTGAATGGAAAGGTCAATTGTTATTTTCGCCTCTCAAAAAACTGCCTTCAGATAAGCTTGTCTCCACGCATAGCCAAGAACTGATTGTGATAGTGTGCAGGAGTGCAAGGGGGAGGGGGATTTTGAGCATAGAAAAAGTGTTGTTGGTTTTTATCAGTCAGCTAAGGAGGGAAATAATGAGAAAACAACAGCAAAAACTGCACCTTTGTGAACTTCAACATGAAATTTCAAGTACCATATGTTTTGTCTTCTCTCTGCAAACTAGAATTGAAACACGCAGTATAATCTTTTTATCATAAGATTGCCATTGGAGCACATGGTGTATCTTTGTAATGTGTACCATAGCCATACTTTGAGGTCACTAGTGCAAAATCTGTGGGGCAGGCCAGCAGGATCAACCACTCAAAGTGAATCAAAGTTCCAATTACAAGCTTTTCACAAAGCTTCTAATCATGAGTTACTTGTGGAATTAAATGAACATCATGTATCATGTTCATAATTCCTTCTTAATCTTGACCATCCTTTTTCGGTCCCTCCAGACGTAGGGCCTTTCTATCTATCCATTGATCCTTCTCTCTCTCTCTCTCTCTCTCTCTCTCTCTCTCTCTCTCTCCTCTCTCTCTCTCTCTCTCTCTCTCTCTCTCTCTCTCTCTCTAAAGCACAGACGGTAAGAGATGGAGACATTCTGTTTTCTACCAATTAATCCTTATCCATTTAAGTTTTTTCGGGTACCAAAATCAACCGAATCCATGAACCCACTGCGCAACAGCTTCAGTTTGCTCGAACAGACCCCGATTTTTAGCGCGCAGAAATGACGCCAATCTTGCATTTACAAGTGCATCTTGTGCGTTTACAAAGCAGATCGCGTGCCTGCAGACCTGAGAAAATTCCAACTCTGCACAGTGAGAAAAGCACCATCCAAAACTCAGTCAGAAATTGGTATCAAAATTTGGTAAAAACTGGTTATGTTAATTGCTCTGAGAGCAAAGATAGTAAAAACTTGATTTGCGAAGTGCATGGTACCGATCAATGAAAAAGACGACTTCATTCATTTGTAACCACCAGAGACATTCATCGCTTTCTAACCTCAAACGATAAAACACAAAGTTATGTTCCGTGAAATATGAAGCCAGAGCTTGGTGGACTTGATTCCTTTTTTAAAAACAGTTTTAATAACCCTTTTATTGCCTTACGATGTTGTCTAGCAGTACAAAACCTAAATGGCCAGAGAATAGTGTGCAGAAAACCGTTTACTTTTATCTCTTACCGTTTTAGAGTTATTTCAGTTTAGAATCGAT
>JAUKPP010267198.1:0-11456 GCA_032273245.1 Phyllaplysia taylori
GTTGGGTTGACCCCCCCCCCCCCCCCCCTCCCTCTTCATTCAAACTCTTCAATACTATTTTTTTTTATATCTATTTTACTTATTTATGATTTACGGTGTAAGAATTTGCAAATGTGTTTTGAAATCTCTAGGCAGAGAGAAGCGTAAATTTCTATGACAGAAAGTAATGGTAAAATAATTGACAGTATTTTGCAGGTTGCTTTCATCTCATCTCTCAATAACATCCCAAGCATCCTCACCATGTATATATCTCACACCAGGTTTCTTTTTAACACAAATTATTAATACTTTTTCTATTGTAAGACTGTGTATTCAAAATGAGACTAGAGGGAAAAGGTCTTAGTTTTTTGTATGGGAGGAAATATGAGATAATTTGTCTTTTCTACTCCCCAGAAACACTTGGCAGCCAAGCAAGAAACACGCAGGCAGCTAGAACTACTTAAGCTCATCAGTTACCTGACGCCTTTCTTGCTCGGCATGAGGAAGAGAATGAAAATACCAGACATCAGCAAATTAATGTCACCCTATGGAGGTAAGTAGACATGTTGTGATGATGATATTGATGTGCATGGAAAATTTTTATTTCAAGCAAGACTGACCTAGCTCCACATGGTTGAAGGACAATGAAGGAATGAGCGCAAGATGCTAATATGACCAGCTTAAGTTTTCCATTGTTCCACTCAGAGTGCACATTATTGTGAATATTATGACTATTAGTGTTTTGTTGTCTTTACAATCCAACTTTTGCCTATTTCTTTCAATGAGCGTGCAAAACCCATCTTTTATCACCTTTTACCAGCATGTTTATGGTATATTCTAGACAGTATACCCTGCCACAGTGTGTGTGAAAAAAGTTTGGTTTTACTTGCTTGATATCTGTAACATGGTTTGGTCATAATTTTCTCTTAACACTTTGTATATGCGCCAACCCAAATTTGCCAATCCAGTCACACGGCGCATATATGCGCCAGGCCCGAGTAGTCCGATCGCGTCATGGCTGGCTTTGCGTGACCGTAAGGGTTCTTTGTCCTTCTGCCCATGTGACTACAAAATGTTAAAGCTCTCTAATTCTAATGCTGAAGCATTGTTCTCTCCCTCTTTTGAGGGAAAAGACAGCACTGGTCCTCTAACTGCAAGGATAAAGAAAAACTATTATCTTTCAAGGATGGGAATATTTAACTTTTTCATTATCTCTATTTTCCAATTTCTTTAAATTGTGGGATCTCAGTCATTTTATTACTGTCTCTCAAACTGATAAAATAACTTTGAATTTATTTTTTTCTCACTATGGGTTGTCTTGTATATACTGAAAGGAACGTCAGCTTGCAAGATACTGTATTTTTCTTTTTTCTGCAGTTGATGAATGCCGCACAGAACGAGAGCTTCCACCTCTCATTGTTGGTCCAGAGTTCAAGTGCAAAAATTTCATGTTCAATGACCACTACTTTCATCTGCATGGAGGTATGATGAAGATTAGCATAGTAGTATTCTTGAAGAGAGATTACATTTGTTTAGAAATTTGTTGATATAGAAAAATGTCTTATTTACATCTTTTCTATTTTTATAAAAATACCCAGTATCTTGCAAAATTTTCACGAAGCAAACGCATTTGTAATCGCCTTTAGTAACACCTTGAAAATTTTCACTTGTCTTCTAAATGAGAGTTTTATGGGATGCTTCCCTTGTGAAAACAGGAAAACATTTCTTGAAAGTCCATATTCCTCTTTTGTTTGTAAAGGTATAACAATGGATTTGGAAACAGACACAATGACAGAAGCTCCTTCAGAATTTAGTGGAAGTTACAGGGAAATCATGGAAACAGCCGAGAGAGCCTTCCACGGTGTTCTTCATTTAGACCAAGCTCCAAAGGAACACTACAACATTCCTATTGTGACAGTGGATGGTCAACAGTGAGTACTGCTTGATTTCAATGTAGTTTTCGGATTTCAAGCAAACATATTGTATGAAAATGGTTCCTATAAAAATGGTGGAGTATGTGCATATCATCGTATCGTTATCTAGCCTACATCAGATGTAAAGACTTAGTGATTTTCTTTAAACAGAAAAACAAATGTTACAGAGGTGAGGTGAAGCAGAGGGGCAAAGAAGGTTTTTCATGAAATGATGGGACATACATTGAAAGATGCCAAGGTTTATCAGAGCCCAGATCATGATCTTCACATGTTAATCACATAACTGATGGCTGGGCAAGTTAATTATTGTAACCAAATCATTTTCAGGAAAAACATGTCAAAATTGCAGTAAGAAAGAAGAATATCATCTAAACCACATTTGCCTTCAAGAGGAAGCTTTAGGGATTCCGTCTATAACCTTGACACATGATTTTAAAAGCTGAAAATTTAAAAGGTATTCTGTTTATCCATTTCAACATTTTTAGAAATCACATTTGAAAAAACTTTATTTCATTGAACACATGCCTTGTATTAGATCAATCTTCTGTTTCATAAGTTTCAAAATCCTTTACTTTAACATAACAGAACTTAGAATGCTGAAGAAGAACAAGAAGATAACAGAAAAATGTCTTTATTTGCTTTAGGTACTATGCCATTATGCTGCAGCTTGAGACATTCTATGGAGCCACCCCGCAACGTCCACTCTGGGTGAGAGCGTACTGTGAGGAGATGGATAAACTCAAACCAAAGAGATTGCCTATACCAGACAACAACATACATGAGCAGTTCAAGAAAAACTTTGGGTACAAGAAAGCGATCAAATATAAAGTAAGTGAGAATCATACTGCTGTTCTTTTGAGCTCATGTCTGGGTTTTGGAACAACTGAAGAAAATGCTGCCACAAAGTGGGTCATAATGTAAGGCAAAGTTTACTTTTGGGTATTGCATGCATGCATTTGTAGTTCTGCATTACTACAAGCTTTGAGAACAAAAGTCGACATGATAAAGATACCTCTAGTGGTGCTAACTCTATTTTCAATGAAAATGCAAATACCAAGTTTTGGAAAAATATTCTTCAATTTGAAAGCAAATAACAGCAGTCTATCAGCTTTATCTTTAGATTAGTGATAATTTCACCTCTCACTTAGACTTGGATGGTCAACTGTGACTTTTGTAGAGCCTGTGAGGCCTCAGATGTCTGAAGTTTTCTTTAATATTTGCTACACACTATGTGAACACAGTATAGAACAGGATAATGCATGGATCTATTCTTTTTTTCGTGATTTGGTTCAATAGATAAACTGTGTGTATGGATTGTTTCAGAAGTAGAGTCAATTCTTATGGAAAAATTCCATCTCACAGGTATGGTCTGAATCAAAGCAAACTGTAGCAACACTCAACAGGATATTATGATGTCATTACTGTATTTCCATGACTGAATAAAAATTCAAGTTCTATGATTGGTTCTGTGTTGCTGAGTCATGGATGCAGTTAATATTGAATAGTTTTAAATGTAGGTTCAATTGCATTTCATCTCTCAAGTACCAGTGAGCAAATAAAAAATGGGGACTTGGATAAAAGTGAAATGGCATCATACTTGTAGGTTATCTGTCAAATTAAACAGTACATGTCTCAGTCTTTTACATAGTTGGAGACTAGATATGGTTCAAAGTTTAATTTCTTTGGTGATATCGAACTTTTTGTTTCAAGATTTTTATAGAAACTCAATACCTATTCTCAGCGTTTGTAGAGAAACCTGTCTCAATCATACCCATGTTGTCATTGTATTTGTATGTATAAATCAAGGAGTCTTGGCATTGTTGTGCTTGTATGCTACTTTATCTGATGAGGTTGGTTTGGCAATGGCTGAATTTTTTATTCCACTTTAATATTATGTCAATCAGACTCCATTCAACGGACTGAAGATCTGTGCTCAACGTGGCTTGATCGCAATGTTTGGCGCTCTGGCCCGCAAGATGACAGGATCTCGGATTGGCAAGCAAGACGAGTATGGCTTATCATTTCTGCACCATGCAGCCATCAACAACCGTCCTCAGATCATTGTTTTACTGCTGATGAGTTCTGTGGATGTCAATGTCAGACGCAACAACATCTTATCTACAGGTAAATCTTGTCTTCTGTGAAATATTAATGAAGTTTATTTAACAAAGGTTGAAAAGAGCCTCATCTTCATGAGCTGTAATAATGAAAGAGATAAGTGTTTCAATTTTCAGACAGAATCAAGAAAAATAACAAACTTAAAAAGATCTAAATTGGTTCTTCAGATCAACACTGGTTAGCAAGAAAAAGATGCTGAATATAATGCTTGCGTATAGGATAATTCGTAGGTAAGATGGATAGGAAGTGAGGCTCTTTTTTATTTGTTGCATGTTTAAAAAGTGGACTGACTTCAGTCAGATTAGAAAATGGTTGAAATGAAGCATGTATTAAAATCTAAGGCTTGTAGGGAAGATACTGTAAACAGCAGAGAGAAGAATGATACCTTGCCATCAGTCATCATCATATTATGAGAACACAAGTATGACACTCATTGAACCAGAAAAGGGGAGTAGAGGCTAAAACAGCCAAGGATGCTGGCGTCTCCATAAAAAAATAACTTTGAATTAGAGGGGAGTCATTGATATTTGCTGAGACTTGCCATTCATCAGTGTAGACAGTGTTGAATTGTGGCCCATCAATATGAAAGGACAGACTGTGTTGTGGCCCATCAATATGAAAGGAATGGCTGTCTCTTATTTTAGAGCTACCAGATATTGATTTTACAGGAAACTCGCATGGATAAGACAGGAGTAAACTTGAAGACACAAAAATATTGGGTATATATATGGTATCCTATTCTTCTTCTTCTTCTTCTTCTGCGTTCCGTGCGTCAGACTTCTAATTTGGATAGCTCTATGAAGCTGGCTGTTGTGGACAGTTGGTGGTGGGGGCCCCAGAGTTTCTCCTGCATGGTAGATCCCTTTGGCCAGCACTGAACTCTAGCATAGTGATCTGGAGAGGGCAGTGTTGAAGGATGTGCTCTGGGGGCTCTGTGCCAGTTTTGCAGGGGCAGTCGGGGGTGTGGGACAGGCCTAGCCGGTACAGGTGGGCTCGCAGATGGCAGTGCCCAGTGCGCAGCCTGAAAATGGTAGTCGGCTGCTGGCGTTTCAGGTAGCGGTTGTAATCGTTTTGAGGTGGGTTGTGGGACGCTGTCCATTGCTGTGAGAAGTGTTTTTTATGAGGGCTTTGGCTTCTCTGTATGATATTGCCTGAGTTGGTTGGTCAAGGCTGCTACCTAATATGGTATCCTATAGCTACAGCTTTAATTCTTTCACTACGTACCCTACTTCCAGTCGTGGTTCATGCCCAGACACAACTATTTTTTATGTAGGAGGATTTGTAAAACCACATTGAGCTGTCATTTGCAGCTTGAAGTCTGGCTCAAATGTCTGGTATGAGTTGTATCTAACACCTCAAAATAATGAATGAGTTATTAGGCTACACTAAATTTTTGTACATGAAGTAATGTGTATGACTGAGTGTATGTGTAGGTATGTGTATATGTTTGTTATATTATACTGTTAAGTAATAGAATACTTTAATCTGAAAGTTGAAAGTGCTCGTTGTGTATTCGTTCAGCGAGACCAATGGGTACAAATGTTAGCAGTGAAAGCAGTATCCGCAGTAAAAGGAGTCAGAGGAGTATGCGGAGCAATGCTTCGATGGCTTCTCTTCACGGAACAGCGAGCTCCTTGTCTACATCAAGTGGGATAGGCTCATCGGATGGTAACCCGCATGTTTTAAATTCTTTTGCTGTTTTCAGTTATACAGGTTACATCAAAGCTTTTGTTGCTTCGTAAACACTTATTAATTGTACATTGATTTAGAAAATTAAATGGAGTTTATCATAGCTTATAGGTGAACTTGGGACAGCATTATGATTATTGGAAGATTTTCATCTCTTTTGCTTTGTTTATTTTTATGTGCTTTTTCTGTCAAGCCAATGTTTTACTTGTCTACATTCTCAGTTTTTGAAAAATACTATCAGCTTCATGTGTTTGTGTTTTGCCTCTAGCATGTCTTAGAATGTTTGAGAACAGGGATGAGGTCTATGAAGAATGGAAGTTGGAAAGCTATTCATTATCTTAGCCTCTTCGTGCATAAGATTTCATCATTTTGCCTCCATCCACTGTCAGTGGTTTGAAAAGTGCAATTCAGAGACTAGCCAGCTTTGATCACTTTTCTAATTTGCAAAGTTAAAGTAATGCGGCCCGTTATTGAATATAGTTTTTCCCCCATGTGGTTGATTTGGGTTGCCCTCCTCAAAGTAAAAATTGTTTGAAAATTTTTATGCTTCATCTCAAAGTCAGTGCTTTTTTTGTGTATTTATTTTTCACACAAGCTGCATTGAAAATGAGTCTAGGGTTTACAGAGCAGCTTGCAACTGATTTCAAAATAGTTGTCAATTTTACTTGTTTTGTACAATTTAGTGAAATAAGCAATATATATTTTATTTATCGCCTAAATTTTTTGTTTTAACAATGCATTTCTGCTTTGCAGATGATTTTTTTACTGTTCTTTATCCGTATATCACTTATTGAATATTCAAAAGCAGTATCAATAGTTTGTAGATAGCATGTTTAGCATATTGTTTGTAACACGGCTACTTGTTATACTTCAATGTTGTGGTCAGAAGTGAATAAGAAAATGTTGTGTTGGTTCAGATATCAGTGCAATTGCCTTAGAATTGCACAGTACTAGTTTTGATCCCACTTTGGACATTCTTTTATCTAAGTTGTGCATAGATTCACCCTGTAATGTCAAGTAAGGAGGAACATCGAAAAACTGCTGATTTTTCCCATTTCTCCGATGAATTTGCAGTGTTGCAAAGAGTTTTTTAGTTGAACAACAACAAACCCGAACAAAGGATAAGAGAGTAGTGTCATTTCCCAGGTCAGCCTGTAGAAGTTTATTTTGAAATTTGCATGGTTGTTGGAATATCAAAATAAGATTGAAGTGTTTTGTTTGACTTCTCTTCATTCTTTAAATACATAACACAAAACTTATGCAAGTAAGAAAGTTCTGATATATATCGATGCCACCATGTTCAGACCTCGTAAAGGACAAATTTTACCAAATTCACTTTTTTACACCATCACAATTTAATGATCAGGGGCCACATGTGAACACAAAGAAAACTTGGAAAAAATTAACAAAAGTGTACATGTACTTTATTGCAACTAAACATACCTCGTAAGGCAACCTCTACCAAAACGCGTTCGCGTTCAGACCTCGTATAGGACATCGCCTGCTTATTATTGCCATTAACCTCACAGCGGAGCGTATGGAACTCAAACGAGCCGCCAGCGTTTTTAGAGTGGTCAAAGCGATGCAGGACAATGCCTTTCCCGACATGATGGCGTTTTCGAGCTAAGATAACAACAATGGAGTGCAATGAATCGAGACGATCGAAGGGTTTTGAGACGATGCTGCTGACGGCAGGATGGTGTTTCCTAACTGATGACAATAGAGCACGGGGAAATGAGACAGATAAAAGTGGCTAGCTCATTATTGAATAATCTCTGTCTGCATGTCACAATAAATAAAGATGTTTAAGTAATACTTGCTTTGAACATTGAAGTTTGTGCCGGGGATGTGAAATTATAGTGACTGAAGAGTCTAGAAAACGCGATTTAATTCCTTTTGCAAACAATGTCCCTTAGGAGTGTTGGTTTTACTAATAGTGACCGTGATCAGACCTTGCAAAGGACGGCGATTGTCCTTTACGAGGTCTCAACGCGAACACAGCAGTGTAAACATACCTCGTAAGGGACATTACAGTGTAACAGGGCAATTTATTTTAGAAAAGTAAATAACCTTTAATTAGTTATGTTGTTTTAAGTATCTTATATGAAACTGAAGGGATTTGGCAACGCCGTTGTTAGACGAATCGGTTTTTTCTGTCTCCTGAAAAAAAATCTCTCTGTCCTTTGCAAAGTCTGAACACAGTGGCATCAATATGCGGTTTTTATTTGTTGACAGCTTTTCTTAAGAGAAGGAAACAAGAAATTATTACTGAAGTTTTCTTATTAAGTTGTCTTTTTTGTCTGGCTCCAGTCTTTTAAATAGAAAATACTTTTGTTTTTCAATATTGTCGATGCACAAGAAATACGGTAGGGAAGCAACTACAGGTTCTTCCCCTTACCATCTTCAATTTCCCCCTATCTTCTTGCTTTTCTTCTCGCTGTAAGTATTTATAATTTTACCTAAGGTTTGATCTGAATTCAGATCCCCTGGGAACTTGTGTTGACTTAAGAGAAGATGCATACACATGTGACAATGTCACGGAAAAACAAACGTCTGAATGCACACATGTTAACCAGGACAAGGAGTGCCAAGGGCCTGAAAAGTTGCAAAAAGATTATTTTTTTTTTTTAAATCCCACAGCTGGATATGCATTTTAAACTTTTTTCACATTGGCTGTCCTTTTATTATCTGCTTTCTGGATATATTTTTTTCATTTGTAATTTTTACCATTATTATTATCATTGTTATTATACTGGGCATCAAAAGTAATGGGACACTTTTGGATCTAAGAAAGAGTTGTGGTATTTGTAATAAAACCTCTTGTGTGTGGTATCAAATTGAAGGAAATTTATTTAGGAATCTGAAAATAGCAACATTAAAGTGAAATTCAACACTTTTGAATGGATTCAAACACAATAGGATTCTTCACAAATATTGCGACTTTATCATCGATCCAAAAGTGTCCCATTACTTTTGATGCTCAGTATGTTATTGTAATTTTGCAGTTGTTTTGTCTTGTTTTGTTATGTCTCTTTGTTGATTTATTCACTGGTATTATTACCTCCCTTGGCTAGACTTTTGATTCAACTAGCCTATTAATTTATTATTATGCATTGTATCTGCTGCCTTGCATCTCTACAGTGTACTTAAACTAAAAACTCTACAGCTGGATTTGCATTTTAACTTTTTTCACATTGGCTGTCCTTTTATTATCTGCTTTCTGGATATACTTTTTTATTTGTTTTTTTTGGGTTTTTTAATTGGTATCATTGCTATTATGATTGTGATTTTGCAGTTGTTTTGTCTTGTCTTGTCATGTCTCTTTGCAGATTTATTCATTGTTATTATTACCTCCCTTGGGTAGAGTCAATTTATAATAACGCAGTGTATCTGCTGCCTTGCATCTACAGTGTACTTACACTTCCTTACTTCTACTCCTTTGTCTAAAATTCAGCTTCGCCAAATTGATTATCATGTCTTTAATTTTCTGTCTCTCATCTTCAATTGTTTGCACATCTTCTTTTCTTCATCTAGATAGAACAAAATGTGACCAACAAATGAGACTGGGTGTATCTATTTTGGAAAAAAAATATTGGTGATGGTAAATAAATGGGAACGAGAAAGAGGGTGTGCCACCTCTGGACTCAAAGGAGAAGAGGAATATAGTGATAATAATAGAGTACTATAACTATAACACCTAAAACCATATATGCCTTATGATAAAAATAACACTCACAGGTACAATTATTATGTCTGTCTAAAGAAAAAAGGCTACAAACTATAGTACATCTTGAAATATTTGGTACCCTTCTCCCTAAATCAGAATTCTTCATTAACCAACCAGGCTCCTTAGTGTAGAAATTTGGCACAGGGAAAAATAATAAATATTTATCATTTTGTTGCCGGTGGTTAGTGAGCACTCTGGTGTGGTCCACTCCCTCTATTTCTTTCTGTGTGTTACTATTGTCCCAGATTATTTCCTGCCACAGAAATTACCTCAGATTGTTGATAGTGCCATAAAAGCTCAACAAAACAAATCAAAACAATCGTTGTGTCAGTGTATGTTTCTTAAATAGAGCTAAACCTGCTGATTTTTATCTATTTCTTGCTTAGGTCCTACAGCTCTCCACATGGCTGCTCGATGCGGTGCTCTGGATGCAGTCACGTGTCTCTTGGCAAACTACGCCAATATCCTAGCCACAGACCAAGATGGATGGGCACCAATTCATCACGCAGCTTTCTTTGACCATCAACCAATCATCAGACTAATGGTCAGGAAAAACGCCGGTCTACTGGAGCTTCCAACAAAAAATGAGTAGGTGTTTTTGTGGAGGTGTCTTCTAGATTTCTCAGTGTAGCCTAGCGTCAGACCAGCTATGAAATTTCAGCTTACAGATGTGTCTGCAACTAATTGGTTACTGGTTTGTTCACGGAAGACAGAAGACCAAGCAAGAGGTTGTTCTTTGATATTACAGTGGAAAGAGTGTGGGAGAAGTCATACAAATTGCCTGAAATTAGAATGAAAAGTCATAAGAATGATAGCATTTGTAAAAGGAATATCCTGGCAGTAAAGAAGGCTCTATAGCCCTTTACAATCAATTATGGCTCTGGAAGGCCAAAGTCATCCTGAATTATCTCAACTGCCTCAGAAGCATATAGAGCAATGTACTGTTTTGCAGGTTCTAACACTAAAGCACTTGCATAATAGTTAGAACGTCAGTGTCTCTTGAGTTGTTTTTTGAAGAATGTAGATTCACACATTATCTGTGCAGGCTTTAATTCCATAGGTCTCACACACTTAGATAGATTGTAAGCAAAAGAATATCAACCCCTTTCAGGTCATTATCACAGCTCCTGAGATAATCAACAAAGATTTACCAAGTGTAGCACCTATTTTTCATGTCCGCCTTCAAAAGCATCCCAAATGCTATTCTATTCAGAAATTTCCTTCGAAAGGTAAGTAACTTGATATTTCACATTACTTCAATTTTTTACTTGTTTGTTTTGTTTACAGTCAGAAGTCCACCCCTTTGTTACTGGCCGCCAGCTCAGGAGGTCTGGCTGCAGTTCAGTGTCTGATTGAGCTCGGTGCTATGGTGCGTACCAAGGACGGGGATGGCAATGACCTGGTGACCTTGGCAGCTCTGAGGTTCCACACCAACGTCCTCGAGTTCATGATCCAAATGGATAGCCGAGATGCTCCTGTTTGGGATGTTTTAGTTGGTGAGTTTGCTGGTTCTTTTGTGAGGGGGCAAATCCTGCAAAGAATATAATGGACTATCCGCCTCTTATAAAATGCACCAGTGAGTTGTTGAACGGGAATTCTTGTTCCTGAAATACAGACCCAGCCCCCATCTGAATTTAAATGTGCCGTGTGTGCCAAATTCTCTAAACTAATACATCAGACAGAACTTCTTTATTTATGATGTCTATAAAGAGACCAGCTTTGTTTTCTTCTTTTTCATTTCTAAAAGTTTACGTCTGTTGGTGAATTATCTTTTGGAACATTTTGTTGTCGTTATTGTGCTTTTGAATTTCAGACCCAGAGTTGGGCATGATTTTTTTTCCCTCACAGAGATGCTGAATGATGAAAACATGGCAAAGAAAGACAGTGCAGTGAAATGTTTAGAAGTGCTTTCAACATCAAAACCAGACCATTGGATGTGCATACTGGAAGCAAGTAAGAATTTGCTCTGCATTTGTTTTTAAAGACGATATTTTTCCGTTGGTAATTTT
>JAUKPP010267209.1:0-11456 GCA_032273245.1 Phyllaplysia taylori
AGAGAGAGAGAGAGAGAGAGAGAGAGAGAGAGAGAGAGAGAGAGAGAGAAAGAGGGGAGGGGGTATGGTGGAAATCCCAGCAGAAAAAACCCCAGATCGTCTCTGTGACAGGCGAAGAGCTTAACTATTACACCACAGCGCCAGTTAATGTGCTTTTGTCTCCCTGGAGATTTACGGAGCACAAACAATACGTCTCGTACAGAGTTTAATCAAAGGCTTTTTAATTTTTTAATTAAAAAAAAATTTTTTTTTCATTATTTCTCTCACTGTGGGTTTACTGTACGAAGGTAAGCAATACGTAGATATATAGAGACGCCATCTTTGTTTTGCTTTAGACGTAGACATTACAGATGACACAAGACCGAGATTAAACAGTTATTCTTATCGACATGCATCCATTTTCACTAGAAATTGATAGAAAAAACCCAAAATGGTAACAGCTAAGTAGTATTTTCGTGTGGAATTCAAGCTTCACCCTCTGCTCGTGATCTGACTTTTAAAAAAGCTGCTGCGTATCATCACAAACCGTTTACTCACAATTTTCACATTTGGTGCATGCCTTCATATGTTTATAGTGTGTAAATAAATATCTATGTTTAAAGATGTGCCTCTGTGCATATTACGTGCATATCTTGTTTATATACAAAGACGTGCTTCCATTAACACTTAGCTCTCTTTAGAGATTTTCCCCGTTGCTTTTGATCCAGATAAACCATTGTTATTGCGCTTATCTTGAAGTTACCTTGACCGAAAGACAGTCATAATAAGGCAAGGCCTTTCATCTTTAAACAGTTTATGCATCTACGTGCTTGGGTAGCCCTGACCTTGGCGTTAATTCCTGGCAAAAATGGAAATAGTCACGTATGCGACGGATAACGTCAATCCTCTCGGTTGTGGGGTGACGAAACATAGTAAGTAGGCGAGGGAAGGTTTATTGTGGTGGCCAGGAAAGGAAAGATGATATTGGGATAAAGACTTAAGTGGTTCTTTCTGTTTTTTCTTTACAGTTTTGCCCGCGTTTTGTTTGGTTGTTTGCTTGTGTTCAAGCCGCCTTGTAGCACTATAAGGGTCATTTACACTAGCGGGCTTCCTCGACGGTTTGTGCCAGGTCCAACTCGTGCTGAGAGGGACACTTCGTGCCAGCAGAAAGACGAAGTATTTGATTAAGAAACCTTAAACACATGGGACTTAAACGTCATGCATTGTGCATGTGGGACGAGGAGCGTAACACTACGGATGTTGGTCGGTTGACTGGGTGCTTTTTGAAGATGCTGAAAAATATGTCTCGACTTTTACTTCTAGAATTTGTATGCTTTTGTTCGGGCATGTTAACAAGCGAAGAGAGAAGCACAGGAAACAAGGAAGTAGAAGGCGGGGGAATTGAGCGGGAGAGAGCACCGTGAGAGTGAAGCGTTATTACTTTCTCTCTCGTGGGACGTAGACTAGTATGCATGTAGCATTGTTTTAACAGAAGTGACTTGCATGTAGGCCTACACCAGAATCCCAAAGGAAATTGAATTCTACATAAAATATTGCTCGTTCCCCAAGCTCATATCAATGCCAAGATTTCCTTATCTCGTGTGTCCAGTAGCTCGGAAAATCTGAAAATCTCCGTCCCATCTGTATGCCTGACACTGGGCGAGCCAGGTTCCGTATGATCTGTGGGTTCCGGGGCGCCTCGCCTCTCGAGAATCGCCGATAAATTTGCGAAATTCTTTTATACGTTGAGCTAGCGAAAACGTGCAGAAGTGTGAGTGCTTTCTACTTTACAAGCAGCGACTTCGTGGTGGGCCCAGTGCTCTATTTCATTTCGAGGAAGACAGAGGAGGAAATGTAAAGCTTTTTATGTTCTTGTTTTATCGTTGAATTTTGTTTGCCAAAAATCTTTTCTCTGACGTCACTTCCGTATAGAGTTATGATCCCAGCGCACACAAAATCGTGCATTTTAATGTTGTAAGGGACAAAGAAATCGTTTATATCTTCTTCTGCTCTCAACTTGGCTGAGAAATTTGATTCTCTGATGTGGTTCTGGATTTTTCAATATCGCTCATAGCAGCATGAGAGTAAGTCGACAGAACTGAATGTATAGGAATATATCAAAGCAATACTTTCACCCTCCTCTGGTAGGTATTTTTCATCTTCATCTTGGATACAGGCTATCTTGTTATATTTTCAATGGACTGATTCTGAAGTAGCTTTAAGCAGTTAGCGATAGAAATTAACATTTTTTCTGCACATCACGCTCAGAATTTCATAGTTTTGTCTTGCATAATCTAGTGCAGGGCGCTGGTATTGAAATGTTTTAAAGCGATTTATAAACTTTTAGGTCAAAGTGTCAAAGTAGCACAGGGATACACTAAACATGTAGGCTGATAGGTACCATATTGTATATTGTGATTGGAAAGATTGAATGTGATACAAATTTTCAAATTTAATTTTCACTATTGAGCTTTAGAAACAGCTTTTACGAAACGTTTTTGATATTCTTCTTTGAATTTTCAAATGGTTCAAAACAATATGTAAGAAAAAGAAATATGAGGAGAGGGGCTTCCAAGGGATCAAGTTATTTTTAGTGGAACGGAGTTGATTTAAATCCCTCAACTATATGGGCTTTCCGTTGGTATCACTATTTATATCATCAGCTTGTTCAGGATTTTGACCTGGTCCAGTAGCTGTGCTTCTATTTCTGCAATCAATAAGAGTCTGTCCTTCGGCAAAAGTCGGCAATCATCTGGATAATGCCACAAGACACTTTTCTTTTTCTTTTCAGGTCGGTTCAGTATAAGAGAAAAACGCACACAAAAATGGGGTTCTTCCCTGATTGGATGATAATTTGTTGCATACGTAGTTTTGTTCCAGGACAATGCTGGCTACATCTTAAAACTATGGAGGCTAATAATTGGCAAAAAGGAAGAAACAAACAAACAAAAACAAAAAAAGTCCCAACGATTTGAAGTGGTATAAATAAAAATTAGTTTAAATCCATTATTTTGAATAGTTCTACTCTTTTATACCGGCATCTGTGATGTAATGGTTAGGCTCTCCACCTTTCACACAGACGACCCGAGTTCGAATCTCAAGTCGGGAGAAGCATCAGTGTCTCTCTGCCGGGACCAGTCCTTCTCAAACCCGAAGTTGGCCCTGACAAGCAGGGTCGAAATAGTCCCGCCTCTTAAATTACTTACAGTGTTACAAGGGACGTAAAACTAAAATCAGACCTATATAGTTTAAGGTCCTATTGGTGGTACCGTACTGTCATTTCTGGCGTCCAACTCTGGGAAAAGTGGCAACGGCAAAATGCCAAAACTGCGAAGTGAGCACGGTATTCTGGTAGGCCTACCACATACACCAAATATGCTAACGCTCCATGGAAATTATCCCGTCCTTGGGTTTGAGAAGTATCTGTAATATAATGGAAAGCGAACGTCTGCATGCGTGACTTCCTGACCCTAGATACGGCACGTGCTCGAAGTCGTGACAGCTCAAAGGTCGATCGGATCGCACGTCCAATTTGTGAGTAATCTTATTAAATTAGGGACGGTCAGGCACATATTTTATCAGCACTTTTATTAAAGAATCAAATAGTATTTGAATTGTAGAATCTTGAGGTTAGAAGTATTTTAGACAAGAATGTAGTGACTCGATCCACTTCTTGGTATTGCATGCAAAAAGGACTGGGTAGAGAGGGGTGCCAGTGTATACTTTGGCATATATTCTTCTTAAGATGAAGAGCCAAAATCATCACCATTCTACCTCTCCCGAATTTCCCCACCCCTTCACCACATACGCTTACGTAACCCAATCACACTCGCACACATCAGCACACGCACAGACGCACACGATTTATTCAAGAGCACAGATAAACTTTGAAAGATATTTATTTCTTTTTTCACGCACTGCACACCAGAGACTTAAGTACCAGCGGAACTGAATGTCTATAAAATTTCATTAAAGCATTACAGTTTATTCTCCCAACATTACTACATAGAACACACGAAACAAATTCAACTCCAGTTATGTTGATTAACTGGCAAACCTGTTTGCCCCTTTCGCTTTTGAAATAGGTAAAATTCAGTAATTCCCACTTAATCTCCAACGCTTGGCCTCCTCACTCCATGTATAACGTATATATTTCCAAGTGCCACCTCATCATTCAGAGCTTCTAAGAGACTCCATGACATTCACTGGGCTGAAGTCGGGTAAAAACTGCCACAAAAACTCCTCGCACGGCGTAATTCGAATGGCTGATTTCTGGCTACAAGATCACGCTAGGCAGAAAGAGGTCACAATGTCTACTCCACTGCTCCCACAAGGGGATCAAAGCACGCCATCCCATTCTTTGTGGCTTTTCTCTATCATGCAATATCTCGCACACACACACACACAAAAAAAAAAAAAAAAAAAAAAAAAAAAAAAAAAAAAAAAAAAAAAAAAAAAAAAAGGAAAAACAGAAAAAGGAAAAAAAAAGCTCGCGCTTTATTTCCAATCTTTCTTTTTAACGTTTTTCGCCAACTCTTGATCCGGCTCAATTCCACCTCTCTGCATTCCTTACCCTCTCCCCACCCACCACCTTATTTTTCTTTACTCTCCTCTCTCCACCCACCCCCTAACTCTATTTCTCCATTCTTTCTCTCTGTCAGCCCTTTACTTTCTCGTTTCTTTGCTCTCTTCCCCTCTCCTCCCTTTGCCGTCTCTCTTCCTCCACTCTACCTCTCCCTCTCCCCTCCCCCTCTTTCTGTCTCTCTGTCACTCTCTCCCTCTGTCAGCCCTTTACTTTCTCCTTTGTTGGTTCTCCCCTCCCCCTCCTCTTACATCCACCGTCATTTTATGTCCCAAGATTCTTGAAAGGCTCCCAATTTTTCTTATCTGTGCTCCATCTTTCTAACGTTCCGCCCATTATCTTCCCCTTCTGTCCCTTTTCTATTCTTTATTATACCCTATGTTTGGCTCTCTCTAGAAGTCACATCTCGTTTCCACTTCCGTAATGTCGCCTCTGCCTCCACCCAAGAATTAATACATCTAAGTAAGTAAGTAAGGTTCCACGCTAGCAAATTAATTCCTTCACACATAGAGCGATGGATTCAGGCTTGGCGAGAAGTGTGACTCGGGCTATTCGGGGCTATCACGCCCTGCCTAGTTCTGACAATATTTCAGTGTGAGCTTAGGGGTTCGGATATTGTTTTTACACCACTTGCAACACTGTAAAGTCATTGAAGAGTGGGCTTCTTCGACCCTGCCTGTCATGGCCAACCCGGGCAAACAGGGACACAACATTCCAGCAGAGAGATATTCGTCCAATATGGGGTCGAACTCCCGCCCTCTACATGATAGGCAAAGAGCCTAACCATTACACTACAGAAACAGGCACTCCAGTGCCCCCCTCCCCATGTCATTTCAATACCTTCCACCCGTCTGTGATTTTGCAGCGTCCATCAGTATTTTATATGCTTCTTTTTTTATGTTCACGTTTAATCTTTGCATGACCTGACCTACGAGTATTTTAAGCATGATTGATCCATTATAGCGTATGCTTGAGAGCCTTCCCCAAATGGTTAAGAAATCGGACGTGACTAATGTCAGAGCTGAAAGCAATAACCCTGTCGTTTTGACCTTCTAGTCTTTTAATGTATTACATACCAGTTTGCTTTGCAAAGAAAACGAAAGCAACATCTCAAGCTCTATTTCTCTTAGACTGGTGGTTTCTCCAGTGTTCTCTTGGTCTGTTGCTCAAAGGAGAATACAAGTAGTGTTATAAAATGTGATGGACAATATTATGCTCTGATTCACTCGAAGAAAAACATTGTTCATCACGAGAACACTTGAGCGAAGCCCATCTGCACCATTTTATACCAACATTTCTACAGAAAATTTCAATATCTCTTTTGTTTTTTCAAAAATATCTCGCGCCCTCACTTTGGACCGGCGTCTGTTGGATAATCGTTAGGCTCTTCGCCTATAGCACGTGAGACCCTATGTGCCTGGCGATCTACCCTTTATGTGCTGTGATTCATCCCTGTCAGCCTGGGTTGGCCCTGACAGACAGGGCGGTCCAAGTCGACCTTCTCTTAAATGGCTTAATAGTGTTGATAAGACGAAAAACTAGAAAACATACCATACCACACTTACACTTTAGCGGTTTCGCCAACGTTCTAGTGGTTTGGTCTTAATGAGAAACTAGAATATGAAGTGTTAGATACTTGACCTAAAACATCATTATGTTCTGTTCCGCTCCGAAGAATACGCTCGAAGCTTTTTGTAACAGGGATTATGAGACCGGGCCAAAATACCAGAGATAATAGATCCCTATTATATTAGATTCTAAATGTAACAATGAGTAAGAGAAAACAAAACGGGAATTCTAATTATCATGTGGTGAGAATTAACTGTTTCTATGTCCAGTTTTTTATATTTTTAAAGTAGGTACTAGACAAGAGTCGTTAAGATGCAAATTCCTATCTCCGAAAAAATGAATCTGTATAGAATAATCTGAATGAATAAAACGGAGATTTCCTTTCGAACTCTGCAATGAAACAGTGGTTGGAGCTTGTCTCATTAATATGTCCTCCATCAAAGATCTCAACCCTTGCTCACTTTCGAATTCCACAATACTTGATCATGATATCATGAACAGAGACATAAAATATGTGTTACCGACAATAAAAAAAACTTTCATTTTGCCGGAGAACTGAGTATAAAAAGGGCCAGCATATCAATATTCTGATTGAGTGTGCGTGGACATAGGGGCAAATTCAAATGAAAGCATGAAAGCCAAAAACTTGCGGCCCAGATCGCATCCCCCTTCCCTGCACCCTCCTCTCCCTCCCTCCCCCTCCCCCATCTTCTGCCCTCCTCTCTCCTTCTCTCTCTCCTTCTCTCTCTCCTTCTCTCTCCCTCTTTCTCTCTCATTCTCTCTCTCTGTCTCTCTCCTTCTCTCTCTCCCCTCCCTCTCCCCCTCCCTCTCCCACACCTTCTTCCATTCTCTCTCCCCTTTTCTTCCCCCCCTTAATCTCTACCTCCCTCTCCCTTTCCCCCTTCCTCTTCCATTTCGACTCCCCTCCCTCTCTCCTCCTCCTCCCCCCCTCCAAGTAGAGTAATGCATCTCGATTGTCGCATCTCGGGGGAGCGAGCTCAAATGGCCCCCGTCAGCTTCCATAAATGTTAACCACTGGTGCGGCAAAATATGGATTGGCGTGAATGAGTACAGATTTTCCTATGCACTTGCTAACTCCCAGACGGTATATGATATTGCAATTTGTTACAAGGCATAGATAGTTTGACCTTACTACTTGCCTCATACGAGGCATCAATTTCTTAAAGCATATTATATTATAGTCCATCTTTTAGACGCGGGTTGGGAACCCTTTTTGTAGTTCACATTGGCATTGCGCATTTTATCCCTCTCCCAAAAGTAAATCCCTACAAGGAATATTTCAGAATGCCAAACTAATTTTGGAAGCCATTTGTTTGAGACAGGCCTCCATCATACGCTTTGCCAAATAATTTTGTTGTCGGCAAAATCCAACATCACGCGGGTTCTCGTATATCACTCGTTTACGCGTAATATTGAATGGGTAGCTTTCAATTGGGTTTAGTACTTTAGGCAGAGAGCTTTAGGTTGCTCTTGAGAAGCTTTCTAGAAATAGGGCAATTTTGGCAAAGGTACGGACAGACTGACTTTTTTTTTTCTTCACTGTCTTTTTAGAAAATGTGAGTAGCGCCTCATCATTGGATCAAACGTAATTTTATTTAATTCTAATGTCGTCCATCTGGATTACCAATGCTTGCCGACGTTCTTAAAGCGAGTGCCCACTTTTCCACCTGAGGAGGCTAAAATATTTGCACTATGCATCTGCATGCTGTTCCAAGAAAGGCATATAATAACACTCCTTCGGTTTTTAATCTTACGTCTCTTCCAACATTGTAAGGTCATTTAAGAGACGGGCTACTTCAGATCTGCCTATCAGGACCATCCTCGGCTAGGAGGGACGGGTCCCATGATAAAGAAAAAGACCCCGTCTCCCCCCACGTGTGAATCGAACTCAGGCTTTTTCAAGTGATGAGCCTAACCATTACAGCACGGACGCCGTTATGGCACTCTATACTTAAATCAAGAAAACAATGAACTGTATTCACAAAGAACAAATATTTGTAACACTGTATGATCAGCCCGGGCTGAGAGGGACACTGCATACTGCATACTGCAGAGACACGGAGAGGTTCCCCCAATTAGGCGATTGAACGCCCGTCTTTTTTGTAATAGGCGAAGCGCCTAACCACACACAATAGGTGCCAGTCATCTTGCTTAAGTTAAAGTCCAAATGATAATTCATGTTGACTGGTGTTTGGTTTCTGTTGATTTTTTTTTCTTCTATTTTTCTTACAAGAACTGCTTGCCGTTAAACGGTCTTCCATTAAAATTCTTTTCGGCCTAATTAATGCTATTTTTGTTTGGTTTGGGTTGGCTCTTCGTTTTATTTCCCTTGCAACGCTGTGAGGTCACATAAGACAATGGCTACATCGACGATGCCTTTCAAGGCCAACCCGGGCTGAGAGAGACGAATCCCAGCAAAAACCGCACATCGTCCGCTCATGGGATTGAACTCTGGTCTTCTGCGTGATAGGAAACAGGGATTAACCATGGCACTTCAGACGCCGGTCATCTGGTTCATGAACTAGCAATCAGAAGCATTAGAAACCTTATAAGTTTCTCCTAGCAGAAAAAAGCCCCATTCCTGTAGATATGCCGTATTTGTGTTTTGCATAATTTGTCTAGAACGTGTAAATCACAGCCTTCCTGCCAACGTAATCCCTGATCCTCCTCAGTCATGCATGCGATCCAATCTGTATTATTTGCTGTTTCGAGGCCCAGGGGGAGGTAGCCCCCAATTCACCCTGATTTTGGCGCAAAATTGAAAAATCTGGGGTAACGTGCGTGAGTCGCAGATTTGACACGAATCAGTCGTGTGAAAATTTGGCACGAAGCTCGCCATCTTTATACAGCAGTGGCTCTGACGTTAGATTGTATTATGGGGATCAAGATAGGTGATTGTTTTTTTTAAATACACAGTTGAAGAAACAGTCTGACATGAATTACAAGACTTTCGAATGGCATCAGACAACAATTTGAGACATGAGCGCTGACCTCAGATGATGTAATGGGAATCAAGATGGGTAATTGTATTTTTGTGCTCAGAAGACAGCAAGAGGCTAATGCAGCCAAAAAGGTTTGTGCTTCTATTAATAACTAAGTGAAAACTAACGAAGTAAAACTTTAAAAAAAAAAAAAAGATACAGTTGAAGAAACAGTTCTACAGGAATTACAAGAATTCCGAATAAATATCAAACGACTATTTGAGAAATGAGAAATCGCATATTATTTCTCCTTAATAAAACCTATCGCTAATATTTTTGTGTTTCTAGAATTTTCAATCAGAGGGACGGGCTTGGTGACCTGAGAGACTAAACTACTAACAACATCGTCTCCCAAGTCTAGACCACCTCCCATAAAGCCTCCATGGGAAAACTTGGAGCTGATATTTAGCTTGAAAAGTTTTCATAGGAATATAAAACACAATCGGCATCGAGAGAAGGCAACATTCGATATATTAGTTGTTTCAGGAAACTGTTCTTAAAAGTCAAATTGATACGGAATAGTTGGGCAGTAAGCGTTGATAAAAAATCATTCACTGGACTTCTTGGTGGTGAATATGTCCTCAAATTTTGAAAATATAAATGATTGGCCTTTAGACGTGCGAAAACAAGATCCATTTGAATATCGTTGAAATAACAATCTAACAAAAAATGAAGCAAAATAACAAATTGGTTAATCGGTTACCACAAATGAATTTGTCTTCCAAAAGAAAACAATCAATTCTTGTAAAAATTTACAATGTTGATATATCTATTTGTTACGTCTCTAGACATCGGACCCATTTACCCTTTGCCACTCATGTACTTGGCGTGTACCACTCGAAACGGTTTTAAAAAAGAAAAAACAACAACAACAGAAATACAAATGCATACATCGTGACAGGAGAGGAAGGAAAAAAAAAGATCATTCCATTAGTTGCACGGGTCTCGGGAAATCAGAAAATTCTCACAACTGTCACATTACTTCCGGCAGTAGGCCTACTTATGACTTGTGAAAAAAATTAGACCATCCCTCTAGGGCGACCCAACCTTTAAGAGAGAGAGAGAAAAAAAAAGAAAAGCGAAGAAAACCCCCCAAAACTTGTAAGCCCCCAATTAGGTAGTCACGTGACTGGGTAAGGAGGGAGATCGCCAGAGAATGTGACCGATTACCAGCTAACCCTTGGAGGCTACTTAAAGCACTAATCAAATCAACGCACTGTCCCCTTGCTCAACTTGTGAATAGGGAAGAGCTCTCTTGTCAATGACTGTAAAGTCGGGTGGATATACAGCCACTCTTGATGCTGAGAAGTGGGAGATTTCGAGTGTTTTTCTTCCTTGCCGTCTCCGAGGGTTTGTGGGTTAGAGTGACAAAGGATAATTCTGCTACCCTCAGCAGGATGTGAATGAGATATGACATAGATTGATTTTTCCTAATGAAACCAAATGAATGTCCTTGTTCGAGCAAAAGGCTAAGGCGGCCAAACACATGAGCCCCAATAAATAGATAACTTTAACCTAATTTCTTTTCCTCCAATCGCGGTTGACAATGAAGTACTCCAGCCGTGTAGGATGTTGATCTAAATAATCTGATGACAGATTTAAATGGGAACTTTAGATATAAAGACACAAAATAGCAGGAATAGTAAAAAGAAGAAAGGCAGTTAGTAATATTTTGTATTAGAAGTCTGCATAAAGTTTAATGCCGGTACAAGCCTCTGTTATGCATTTAGTACACCGGTTTACACAGTGCTTAGTTTGTCAGTAAAAGAATTTTTAAAAAAAGAAAAGAAAAATGAAGAACATGTTTAAACTGTCCTTGCGTGCATTCTAGTGTGGAAACCAATCGGAAAATGTATTGTGATGCAAAGTTCATTTCGAGAGCCGGAAATAACCCAATATGTTGGGGCCGATGAGCGGGTCATGTGACATGAATATCTTATCTGCTCGCAAGAGAGTTCTGCTCTGTTTGCCAGGCTTTTCCTCGGGGAACAAGCGAATAATAATATGAGGTTTATCTGAAAAAGAAGTCGGCGTGTATTATTAGGCTATACGAAAATAGTGAAATTAAATCTTTAATTGATTTTGATAGAAGGGTCGACGACACATCGTTTTATCTGTGTTTTATGAGAAATGCTATAGCATCATAGGTCCACTATTTTTTATAACACAAAGATTGGGAAATGCATAATAAAATCAAACAGAACGGAAGAAAACACAGCACAACAAAACAAAAAAGAAAGAGAGAGGGAGAGAGAGAGAGAGATAGATAGAGAGAGAGAGAGAGAGAGAGAGAGAGAGAGAGAGAGAGAGAGAGAGAGAGAGAG
>JAUKPP010267220.1:0-11453 GCA_032273245.1 Phyllaplysia taylori
AAATTATATCTTTATTTTCCCCCCCCCCCCCCGCCCCCTTTATTTTTGTGTGCGTGTGTTTTTCTCCACCGCTGTCTTTACACCCTCCCTACCTCTCACACCAATAACCCATCCCACCTCCCACACCAACAACCAATCCCACCTCCCACATCAACAATCCATCCCACCTCCCACACCAACAACCCATCCCACCTGCCTCATCCATCGGTGTGACTTGACAACTGAGTACCTCTCCGGAAATCAAAGTGACGGTCACTTCGGTCCTTTTAGGTCAAGAGGTTTCTATGTTCTTGGACTTTCAAATAAGTGTGCAAGGCCAAACGAAAAAAAAAAAAAGAAGAATCTTGTCACGCGCTGCAAAGTCAGGGAAAATCCTCTTGTGAGGTCACTTCCGGAAAAGGCTCTCCGAACAAGGGCGAGAACTGCTTCAGACGTCAATTTGTGAAGGGAGACCTCAGCAGGTGACGCGAGAGACGAACAAAGGGAGAGAACAGGAGATAGACTGCTGCTTAGATGGGAGAAAAAAGAGAGTGTTATATTGGTGTGGGATGGGAAAATGTCTTCAAGTTTCATTACATTTGATTAAATAGTCATTGTCACTTGTTAAAGGGACGTTAATGATGCTGGATTCTCAGTAAACAGGACAAGAATAGCATGTTGAGGAAGAGGCTCGGAGGGATTCAGAAGGGGTGGTGGTCTATCACACAGAGGACGTGAGTTCGAGGCCCACGTGGGGCAGTTTGTTTGATCGAGTACATCTCCGTTTCTCTGCTGGGACAAGGTCGCTCTCAGCCCGGGTTGGCCCTGACAGGCAGGGTCGAAGTCGTCCGTCCCTTAAATGACCTTACTAAGTTACAGTGTTGCAAGGGACGTTAAGCCAAAAACCGAACCAAATCAGAGCAAAAATACCAAGAGACGTCTAGTGTAAAAAACATCTGTCCGCCGTTAGATGAACGCAAAACATACGTTAACTCAGAGCTTTAATCATAGACCCACCCTTTCCTTCGAGCTATTTCTTTAAAGAATACAAACCACTGATTTATACGAGTAACTAATAAAGACTTCGTCAAAGTGAGACCAAAAGCACCAAGAGAATTCTGATACACAACACGTCATCTGGCTGTCAATGCGTTTCAAAATACAGGTCAACAGTTGACTTAGTGGTCAATGCGTAAGATCCAATTCATTTATAAAGCCACGGGGACGCTTCCCCCCCCCCCCCTTCCTTTCTCTCTGACCTCCCTAGAACTATCCTATTCAATCTCCAATATTCTAGTCTAGTGAACATGTAACATCTACTTCTCAGAAAGCCATGTAAATGTCATACGTTCGACTTCTAGACAATACAAAGGATGAGTTGGCCTGCTATATCGCCAACATTCTGGATACGAGTAAGAGAAAAATCTAACCCCTTATTCGAATCTTGTTGAATTTCTGGAATCAATCCAGCAGATACGTGACAGGATCAAAGAAAATTCTATCGAGTTCCTTGCCCATAAGGGCGGGAGTCTCCACCTTCCTACATCAGAACCTCCTTCAACAAGAGCCCGTCTGTAAATATGGTGGGAGGGAGAGGTGTATTTTAACAACCAGAGCCATTTACAGCTGTTCAAACGTTTCTTCCAATTTGGCTGCCCCTACGCCGTCTGCCCAAACGTTGATCCTTGTCCACTGGACGTTTACATCTGCTAGCTCAAACTTTGATCTCAACCGGTTGCTTTTACATCTACTGGCTCAAACTTTGCTCTGAACCTGTCTGAATTTCCATACCTGATTAAGTCTTTGAGTGTCAGAAGTCGGAATTAGCATTTCACTCATTTCAGTTTCTTCTCAGTATTTCCACGCCCCGGGTTTCTTCCGTCTCATTTTCTAACACTTACCACTCGCCCCAAAGATTTTCCTCTCTCTCTCTCTCTCTCTCTCTCTCTCTCTCTCTCTCTCTCTCTCTCTCTCTCTCTCTCTCTCTCTCTCTCTTTCGCCCGAGAGCATGCCAACCACAATCTCCTAGTCAAACACTTATTTTCCATGTGCTGTGGGAATTTAATTATGTTACTTCGTGTCTGAGTGCTAACGGAGAGAAGGAGTACCGAGAGCTGTAACTTACTTCCCCTTATGACGCAACATTAAGGCGCGTTTCTTCAAACATGGCACATATCCGACAAGGTCCCGTGGTGTTCGGCTCCACCCTGCTATTGTCCTAGCTAAAACGGCCAAAAAAAACCTGCCTTCTCTTACCAGATGAAAAGAACAAGACACACATTTATTTTTTAGTGCAGAAAATCTTATCAAAATTATTATTAACCAAAAACCTATAAATTAATGAGCGATGAATATAAATTCACATCAACCACATCTGGTTTCTAGTTATTTACTCTCTTATGAAGTAGTAACGCGCCTAAGTAGGAATTATTGAACTCTTCTGCGCATACATTTTTTTTTCTCTTTCCGCTTACTAATCTAGACCGAGATTACACCTCTTTATGAAATTATAAGCTCTTTGCTGCTAATAGTAGCTTTGCATTCCTGGTCAATGAAACTCCTCTGATCTTGTCTATCCAATTTTGACTTGCTCATTGTTATACATGTGTAAAAGGATAGGAATAACTGGAGTAGGAGATTCTGGCTGGCCTGCCCTCAGGGAAAAGAGAGGGAGGAAAATCTGATGGTTTGGTTACCAGTTTTACGTTCCCTGTAACACTGTAAGGTTATTTAGGAGACGGGCTACTTCAACCCTGCCTGTCAGGGCCAATCTGGGCTGAGAGGGAAAAAATCCAAACAGAAAAAAACTCAGATCGTCCGCGATCGGGATCGAACCGGGGTCTTCCGCATGCAAGGGGAAGAGCCTAACTATTACACCACGCGCCGGTGGAAAATCTGAGGGGAGAGGGGTAGAGGGTAGAAACCGAGACGGAAGAAACATGGGGTGGGGGAACACTGAGAAGAAATTGAAATGAGTGAGATTGAGAGGAAAAATCTTATATATCTTATGAAGAGAGATAAAGAAAGAGGGGGGGGGGCTGTGCGCCTATGTTTGTGTGTGGGGAGAGAGAGAGAGGGAAAGAGAGAGAGCGAAAGAGAGAGAGAGAGCGAAAGAGAGAGAGAGAGGGGGAGATATTTTGCGTGTGCATTCAGAAAGAGTTTGAAAATAGAAGGGATAGCCAGAAGAGAGGAAATATTTGCAGTGTAGCATCTTGAAAACGCTCAAAGTGCTCTTCCTAGATTTCCGTGGCTTTGAAAATTCATTGCGAAACATCGCCAGTTCAACTGTTATGGAGCTCGGAGAAGATAAGGCAGGGTAATTCCCTACTACTGGTCGTATAACAGAAGGGGGAGACAACATAGTGGAACATTTTAGTGATGGTTTCACACAGTTGTATGAAACATAAATGGAATATTCGTCAAAGTGAAAATAACGCAATATGAACAAGAGGCTACAATAGCCAAAGACGACAGTGCCTGTATGAAAAATAACAACTCGAAACTAACTCACGACCGGCGCTGTGGTGTAATGGTTAGGCTCTTCGCCTTGCATGCGAAAAGACCCTAGATCGATCCCCGATCAAGCACGATCTGGGTTTGTTTTCTGCTGGGATTTTTTTCCTCTCAGCCCGGGCTGGCCTTGACAGGCAGGGTCGAAGTGGCCCGTCTCTTAAATGACCTTACAGTGTTGCAGGGGACGTAAAGCTGGTAACAAAACCAATTGGTAACCGAAATAATTCTGGGATGACCTAGTCATTGAATGGGCTAAGAGAACTAAGCCGAGAGCCGAAACTTGCCTCCCTTTATGATACAAAATGATGTTACGCGCTCCAACGCGCACCTACAATGTCATGATCAGCTCCTGCCTACTTTGACAACTCTTCAATGCCAACATCAAATATGGCGTCTATCAGTGTTTTAGTTTGGCTTCGTTACCAGTTTTACGTCCACTGCAACACTGTAAGGTCATTTAAGAGACGGGCTACTTCGACCCTGCCTGTCAGGGCCACTCGGGCTGAGAGGGAAAAAAATCCCAGCAGAAAACAAAACCCAGATCGTCCTCCATCGGGCATCGAATCGGGGTCTTCCACATGCAAGGCGAAGAGCCTAACCAATACACCACAGCGCCGGTTGCCTATCAGTGTAAGGTGCCAATGATGTTCGGCCATATATTATTGGTATGATTTAAGCGACAAAAAGCCACTAACAGAAGAAAGAACAAAGACCTACACTTATTTTACAATAATTATGTAAACAGAAAACCACAATGAATAAGCCTATCAAGATGGATAACTTAGAGATTAGCAATAATAAAGTGATAAATATTGATTCATATCAGAGGAGTTTTGGTTCTAATTTTTTACACCCATCCGGTAGAAGTTGTGCCATATTATGCCGCGCTTGGGCTTCAATAATTGAATCTTTTCCGTGCACATTTTACTTTCTATTGTGTGAAAGGCTCCGTGACAACAGTGCATTACTAACGTGGCCACAACTAAGCGCAGAGGCCTCCCATTGACACAGCTTTTCTAGGCCGCGCTTCGATTGCACAGTGAGCGCTGTTGACATGGACTACGTTACGGGGACGCTAGGAACGCGTTTAGAGGCTTTGATGCTTATCTCATACACCTTATAAAATCTCTGATTGTACCTAACTAAGCCAGCCCGAAGTTGATCCTCTTACAATACTCTAAACTCTTTGGAATGGGTCACAAAATTTGAGAAGAAAAAATGGGTCACAAAATTTGAGAAGAAAATGCCCCAGACCTACAGAGGAAGGGGTCAATCGTGGCGCCACTTTCACTCGATTTTCTCCAAAACTGCAACATGTATTTTTTCCAAAACTTGACACAGGGGTTTGTTTATTGGTCTCAACGGGATCATATTTTTCTGGATGGACCCATGTCTTAGTTAGGCATTTTCTTAAACAATATCAAGTAAAAAATGAAAAGTGACATAATCAGGAGTTTTCTAATTTCTACAGTAATTAATGGCAACTTGGAGCTCATTTTTCTCTTACGTCACTAGACTAAGTGTGTGCAAAATCAACCCTCGGTCTCGTGCTAATGTAAAGTTTATGAAATTCCCTATCTGGCCACCTTCTTGTTTTTTATCGATCTTATTTAAAGAATCTTTTAAATGAAGATGGGAATCAATTTAGAAAAATATAATGCTATTGAGACAAATGGAAGCAAAGACCTAGCTCTTTGCAAAGTTTGGGAGAATTCATTGAGTTCTTTTAGAGAAAATCGAGCAAAAAGTGCGCCACAAATTCTTTTACCGCATTTAAGTAAAGGATCAAAGAAAGAAAAGCAGTCAATCGGGTGGATAAAAAGATAATCAGTCCTAAAAGTCTAAGCCGAAAACTTTAAAGTCAGGACCAAAAGATAGTGATGTTGCCAGATTCAGAAACACAAATTTGGTTCAAAGCGAAAAAGAAGTATAAACTAAAAAAAAGAAAAAAAGACAATGACGTCATCGTTTTCTGTGTCTTAACAATATTATTTCTGTTTATCCCCGCGCAGACGAGCTTAGGGTCAACGCTTGTCTCCTGAGTTAGTTTATATCCTTTTCATACTCCTACGCATCCTTCAGAAAGTAATACTAATATCCCCAGAGGCAAAGTCTTGTGATAGAGAGTTCTAACCGCCGACAGTATATTTAGCCGCGAGCTGGGTCTTTTCTTGCAAAAATTATTGGTTGTTTTTTTTCCTTTAGATTTATAGAAAAGAAAGAAGTAAGCAACATAGGCAGATCTAGATATTTCGATGAAATTTGGTTCATAGATAAGGAAGCCTTGAAAAAATTTTAAAAGGGTTGTTAATTTTCAATATGGCTTCCGTTTCCATAAAAACCACGGTAGCTATGTACATGTATAACTCAAAACGTGTTTGAGAAGGTCCTACTTTCACTAACCAATACGTACTAAGATTTTTACCACAGGTGAAAAATGTAGAAATTGGTTCTTAAGGGTCGCTACTTTCTACTGGAGCGTACAAACACTCTTCACCGGCGCTGTGGTGTAGTGGTTAGGCTCTTCATCTATCATGCGGAAGACCCGAGGTTATCGCGGTCGCGGATGATGTCCATTTTTTTCTGCTGGGATATTTATTTCCCTCTCAGCCCGGGCTGGCAGGCAGAGTCGGGCTAGCCTGTCTCTTAAATGACCTTACAGTGTTGCAGGGAATGTATAACTGGTAACCAAACTCTTTTTGCGGAGGGGAACAGCCCCATCAAAAATCTGTCGCTATAGCCTTAGGAATGAAAAGCTGCATTCAAATAAACACAAAAAGCAATATAGAACTAACAGTGACAGAAGAGTAAATGGGCCCGAAGAAGACACGGGTGTTGTCTATAATATGTCCCCCCCCCCCCCCCCCTACATTTTTCCCCTTTACCCTCATCATTAAAATTATGGTATACGGTTTATTGAGGTTGTGGTGTGTCATGATTTTCTCTACGTGTTTCTATATATGTACCCCTATCACCACCCTATTTGAATCCGATTGGATCCCTCACAATATCATCTCTGTTGGAGACCCACTCACCTCTTTTTCCACAGGTGCGTAAATCAAACATAAAAATACAACTAAAGTACACCAGAGTGTACGTATTATGTAGCAGCGCTATTCAAACTAAAGGCTTAATGAACTTTCTCACACTGCACTGACTGCACTGACTTACAGAAAAAGACTGACTTTAAGGGGGATTAATTTCTGCAAGAGGTCAGGGAAGTAATATCATGAATTGAATGAGTGGAGGCTTACTGCCTCTGGCATTGCTTTATAGCAATTGATTCGCTATGGTTCAACGAGTCTGACCGGACGGTTTTTCACCGTGTCTCTATAGATATTTGATCTGATGAAAGGCTCGGGTCGCTGAGAACAAGTTCTGCGTTTTAGGTTCCTGTAGATTTTCATGTGAATTAGAAGAAATTGAATGAATAATGTGTGGGAGTTTGAAGTTGTGTTTGAGTGTATTGTGCGTGAGAAAGAGAGAGCGATAGAGAGAGAGAGAGAGAGAGAGTGCGAGAGAGAAAGAGAGATAGACAGAAAGATAATTTGACTCCGAAAAAAATTGAATGATAATGTGTGTCGGTTTGGGAATGTGCTTGTGTGTTTGTGTGTATGAGAGAGGAAGAGAGAGAAATAAAGAATGTGTGTGGGGGGGTATGAAGGGGGGGGGGGGGGCTGGTACGACGAAGAGGCGTACGACGTGGGTGTTATTTGCTTCTGTACGTGGAACTCTAAGTGCTGCTCTGTTGGCTTTTGTTGGCTTCAGTTTCCAGGTTTCCTTCCTTTGCATTACTATAGGGCTACCAGAGATTTTATAAGGTGTATGAGAAAATCGAAGAGCAGCCTGAAAAAGCAGTGTCAATGGGAGGCTGCGCTTGGTTGTTGCCACACTCGTAATGCACTGTTGTCACTGAGCGATTCATACCTTTGGGGCTACTTCGACCTTGCCTGTTGGGGCCAACCCGGGCCGAGAGGGACGAATCCCAGCAGAAAGGTGCAGGTCATCTAAACATGGGATCGATCAAACTAGTCGTTCCCGTCACAAGCAAAGAGCCTAATCATTACACCACAAACACCGGTTCAGATCTTCCATTAATTTCAATATTCTCAAACTTCTGAATACCGGCGTCTGTGGTGCAATGTTTAGGCTTTTTCACCCATCGCGCAGAGGAAAACAGTTCGATCCTCACTTTGGGCGAACGTCTCCTTCTCTCAACTGAGTACTCCCATGACGTGAGATTTGTGGATCCCACCGGCGTTGTGGTGTAATGGTTAGGCTCTTCGCCTTGCATGTGGAAGATCCCGGTTCGGTCCCCGATCGCGGACGATCTGGGCTTTTTTTCTGCTGGGATTGTTTTCCCTCTCAGCCCGGGTTGGCCCTGGCAGGCAAGATCGAAGTAGCCCGTCTCTTACAGTGTTGCAGGGGACGTAAAACTGGTACCCAAACCAAACTTGTGGATCCGACTCTATGATAACCTTATAGTACTACAGGGGAGGGGAAGCCAAACCAACCAAAGTGTTAATGTTGCAACCGTTCTATTTGTCCCTCTTCCTGCGACACAGATGTTCTTTTAGTACGGGATGGCATCGGAAAGAAGGAATACGAGAGACGAAACTTACCTTCCTTTATTAAGCGTTTTTTCAAAAGTGGCCCTACCCTGCTATGGTCCAAGTCAAAATGGCGAAACAAAAGTTGGCTTCTCTATACATAAATACATCTTAATAACAACCAGATGAAAAGAACAAGACACACTTATTTTAGAGTGTACAAGCAAAGAGAAAATGTCCTCAAAATTATCATTAACCTAAAACCTGTAAATTAGCGATAAATATTGGTTCATATTAACCACGTCATGATGCTAGTTTTTTACTCTCTTATGACGTAATAACGCACTTGAGTACGCACTTGAGTAGCTTTTCTGCTACTCTTTTGTGTGAACCCTGTTTTTTTCTCTTTCCGCTTACCAATCCAGACCGAGCTTACCCCTCTTTATATGTAAGCTCTTTGATGGCATATTGGCTGCTGAAAAAGGACGAAAGACCAGCAGTTGGGGATCAGCAAAGTAAAGTAAATGAAGTACAGAATGACCCTGACAGGCAAGGTTAAAGTAGCACATCCCTTGGATAAATTAGTGTTGTAAGGGGCGAAAAAGTAGCACCCAAAAATGGTCTAAAACTACCAAGAAAATTGAGTCTTTTGTGTCCAGTAAGCGCGGGTGAAATCCAAATAAATTTTCCGTTTACGTTATTTTCATTTTAGAAGACAGGTGAACCTGAATTAAACTCTGTGCTATAATCAAAGAGCTTATAATTTCATAAAGAGATGCAAGCTCGGTCTCAATTAGTAAACGGAAAGAGAAAGAAAAATATATACGCAAAAGAGTAGCAAAAAAGCTCCTCTAGTGCGCTACTACGTCATAAGAGAGTAAAAAACTAAAATCATGACGTAGTTGAAATGAATCAATACTTATCGCTAATTTATAGGTTTTAGGTTAATAATAATTTTGATTAGATTTTCTGTTTGCCTGTGCACTCTAAAATAAGCGTGTGTGTGTTGTTCTTTCCATCTGGTTGTTATTAATACGTATTTATTTTAGAGAAGCCAGCTTTTGTTTCGCCATTTTGGCTTGGACCATGGCAGTGTAACGCCATTTTTGAAGAAACACGCTAGGAGTTGCGTCATAAAAGGAGGTAAGTAACAGCTCTCGGTACTCCTTCTCTCCGGTATAATGAGGATTAAGCTCTCCGCTTATCACGGAGAAGACCCGAGTTCGATCCCCAAGTGTGGACGAGCATCTGCGTTTTTCTGCTGGGATTTGCCCCTGTCAGCCCGTTTTGGCCCTGACAGGCAGGGTCCAAGCATTGCCTGATGCAAGGGATGTAATTCTGGTAATCAAGCCGAAAAATTCTTAGCCGACTATATGAGTACGTCTGTATATCCGGATTCATATTTCAGTGTCAACGCCTGTATAATATCCGGATTACTAATAGCAAGTCTCTTAAATTAATGAGCTTACAGTTTAGCAAGGGACCGGAAACGGGTAACCAAACCTATGAGCCGGCGATGCAAATACACCAATCTGTAGGTTATTATTCTACTTTCAGTATTCAGCGTCAGTGTCGAAGTGTCTCCTTTTGTTCAATAGTGTTTTTGTTTGGTTCTTATGCTGGTGGTGGTGTGCATTCTAAAGTTCCAGGGAAAGGCGGGAGAAGTAAATAGCCCAGTTCTCTGTCATTTGCAGAGTCTCTGAGAACTTGGGCAGACTCCGAAATACTTGTTTCATTGTCTTCAGGCGAGTTCCATTACACTTTCTATTTCATTGGTGTAGAGAGTCTTCTCCTTTCAATTTATTCAGTCTCGTCTTGGCTTTTCTTTTTTTTTCTTTCTCTGCTTTGCAAACAAACAAACATTCTCAAACACACACACGCACACATACAAAGAATCTTCTCCTTTCATTTTATTCAGTCTCGTCTTGTTTTTGTTTTTCTTTCTTTCTCTTTCTCTGCTTTACAAACAAACACACATTCTCAAACACACACACGCACACATACACAGACATAGACACACATACTCAAATACACCCATACGCACATATATATACACACATACAAACACGCACGCACGCACACACACGCACAAACACTCCTATCCTCTCTCTCTTTCTCTATCTCTCTCTCTCTCTCTCTCTGTCTCTCTCTTCTACTCTTCTACTATCTCTTTCCTTGTCTTTTCTCTTTTCATTTCTCTCTAGCTCTCTTTCTCCCTTATACACACACCCACACAAAAATACCTGCCCATCTTTTTACACCTTCTTTTCTCTCTCCTTTCTGCAACTTCTTTTCTCTCTCTCTCTCTATATATATATATATATCGGTCTCTCTCTTTCTTTCTCTCTCTCTCACTCACGCTCTCACTTTCCTTTCTCTCTTTCTCTATCTTTTCTCTCCATCTCTCCTTGCGTGATTCACCCTATTAAAACACAACTTCAATCCCCCTCCGAATAACCCTCAAAGAAATACTACTCACACAAAAACATCTGCACAGGAAACAGATACAATCTAAGGTCCAGGATTCCGTCCAAGAACTGTATCAGACTCCTAAGTCTCCAATAATTGGACGAAGTGTGAAAAAGATGAAGATGGAATCGTCTTAGATGACTGTATTAAAATGCAAAGCACATCTGCTGCATTTCAAAGAATTCTTTAGAGGAACGCAGAGGTGGTTGAGAATAGCTTTTGATATTATCTAAAGATTCTCTGGTTCGTTTCGCTCAAGATACAGCGAAACATTTCCTGGGTTTAAAACTTGACGGTTGGGACTCCATGTCTGTCTTCGACTGGGCACAGAACTGTTTTAATAATCCGGATATATTTATCACATTCTTGCAAAAATCCGAAGATCCTAATTAATCAATATTTTTTTTTCTTATACATTTTTTTAGGGGTAGGGAGGGGGGTTCGGTTTGCTTTTTTTATTCCAACCCCTTGCAGCATTGTAAAAACAATTTCGTAGGAATTAAATGATCATATTTTACCCCCAAATATTCACTCTAAAGTGAAAACTCGACAATTGACAGCATGACCTCTTCGGCTGACACATAGAGGACTAGAGTTCAATACTCAGCTTCGGATGAGCACCTTCGTCACTCTGTGTTTATTGTATTACTCCGCCTAAAAGTAGCTATGTTTTTACAATGCTACAACCAGAAAAATTCCACAGGAAAAGAAATCATTCTCGTGCGAATACGAACGTATCACTGCTGGGATCAAAAGACCTAAAAGACTGGCGCTGTAATACTGAAGACCCAAGCTCGATCCCACATGCGGACAATCTAGGGTTGTTTTTTTCCACTGGGGGTTTTCGCCCTTAGCCCGGGTTGCCCCTTTGGTTTGGTTACCAGTTTTACGTCCCCTGCAACACTGTAAGGTCATTTAAGAGACGGGCTACTTCGACCCTGC
>JAUKPP010267242.1:0-11450 GCA_032273245.1 Phyllaplysia taylori
CTCTCTCTCTCTCTCTCTCTCTCTCTCTCTCTCTCTCTCTCTCTCTCAATCTGCTCTGAAACTGTTGATAGAATGTCAATAATATTCTATTACTTTAACACACAAAATACATGAATTACAACTGACAGGGAAGGTTTGTAGAAGATTTTTCTCATTGAAAGTGATGTTGTTGTTTTCATTTCTTATTGAAATACATTTGTATTTGATGTTTTTCAAAATTATTTTCTCTCTCATGTTTGCAGTTGGAGGTAGATATCGACAGTGAGACAGTCCCACAGCCCCAGACTTCAGGTACCAGATCTATTTTCTGATTGATAACCTTTTTGTAGTAGCCTTCATAAATTATACAGTAGTAGAATCCGCATAAATCGACATTGCTGGGACCATTGAAATCACGCCAAGTAAAGAGAAAATCATTGTAAAGGATGTTGATGTAGTAAATAAAAAAAAAGTTGGGAGCTCAAAATTGTGTCGACATTCTCAACCAAATGTCAAGTTAACAGACGTAGAGCTATGTGGGTTCTACAGTATGTTTGAGAGACATTCAGTTAGCATTCAGAAGTTATAAAAGAACATTCAGGAAGGGAATGTATCTGACGATCAGTTTCGGTATTTTTGTCTTGCTGATGGTAGTCATAGCATTTTGTCATAGCAAGAAGAGTTCTGTAAATTGGGTAGTGAATATATGGAATCAATTCATGATATCTTACAGAAAAGTTTGGCTTATGAGAATTTTGAGAGATCAGTTGTATAGCAGTATTTCAGATTTAACAATTCAGCTGTGACCTTTTATATAGCCTCAAATGTGCCCAAAACTGTTATTCAACTAACCTTTTGTAAACAGAATTTTTCCTCAGAGAAGTATGTAGTCGTTTTATTATTATTATTATTAATTTTTTGTTGTAGTCTCTTTCTGCAATTTTTCAAATTTGTTTCTTTTTACCAGAACAAGATGCCGCAGCGGCCTCTGCCTCAGCCGACACCTCAGCAGCTCGGCCCGTCAGCCCATCATCTCCAGCATCTCCTACCACAGCGGCAGCAACAGCAGCAACATCATCACCAGCAACAACAACATCATCACCACCACCACCCGCAGCATCCGCAGCAACATCTTCAGCAGCAGCATCGCCCGGCTCCCCCGTGCTGGACCTGGAAGCCATCAAAGCAGCGACCGCATGTCAGTACACAATGGAAGATATCCGTCATGCCATCATTAAATACTTTCTCTTATCCCGTGAGTCAAACACAACTGATGTGGTAGTATGACAAATTTTAGTCAGATAAATTATATTAATTGTCACTTATTGTGAGATTATTTTACTTTTACATCAGCTTTATTGAGGGTAACTTTTAAAGTCTTGTGTTAGTATGACAACTGTTTGACGACAAATTAAGTATGCTCAATGAAATTATTCATGCTTGCAAAATCTCTGAAATGTGTATCTTTGGGTTTTATTGGCTTTTTGCGTTTTTTCTTTACCATACATTACTGAATAAAGTCAAGGAAAATAATCAAACATTGAGTGCATCCAAAAGCAGCGACCGCATGTCAGTACACAATGGAAGATATCCGTCATGCCATCATTAAATACTTTCTCTTATCCCGTGAGTCAAACACAACTGATGTGGTAGTATGACAAATTTTAGTTTTTTTCATGTATCTTAGCAATTCTGTCCAATAGCTGTTGATCTCTCGCAAGAAGATTTTGGAAGGGTCTGGTTGAAATATAACATTAAAAAAAAAAGAGTAGTCTTTTCAGTTTGTATCTTATCATTGAAATACACAATGACAAAGTCATTTATGCATGCCTGGGGTCAAACAGCAGAAATAGAGAAAAGTTACTTTATAGTTAAAGAGTTCTTAATAGAAATTTGTAAAGTGGAGGGCGGGAGGGGGTAAAGATTGGGTAGGGGGTAGGATACGTTGTAAAATGGCAGTGTTGTAAGTATTTTTAAATTCATTATTTTTTTTATGTAGGATCACTTAAAAAGAATGTTTTATGGAGAACTGAAAGCTGACATCTGCTGGGTTTTCCCTCCTGGCCACACATAATTTTGTCATGTTTCCCACCATTAATTGTGCTGGAGAATGTCAAGGGAAGTAATTAGATGTGAATTGCATGAAACTGTAACCCCAACAAGAATTACTTCCCATTCCTAAAGCCTCAAATTTGAACGGTTGAAATGATATTTTCCTTCTCTCCCTTTGTCAACCCTATTTCTTTCTTCTTCTTTTTAAAAAATTGAAACAAAAATCTATACAAATCCCCTCCACTAGATTTGATGTTGACATGTTATAAAACTCTACTTATTACATTTATTTAATCTCTTGTTATTTGTTTTCTCAGGTGGCCGTTACCCCAACACAGATCTCCTTGTTGGAACTCTGAAGGCATCGGACGAGAACTACAAGCAAGTCTGTGACCAGAGGCAAGAGATTGAAGACACAAAGGCAGCATGCAAGAGCAAAGACGCTGAGTTAGAGGAGACCAAGGCTGAGAACGAAGCAGAAAAAGCAGCCCTTCATCAAGAGATCCAGGCCACAAAGAGAGATCTGCAGGCTAAAGACCAAGAGTTGCAACGGCGAGGTCTTAATGGCAGGTCAGAGCTGGAGCAGCAGATTCAGCACCATAGAGAGGTGAGTTGTTGGAGTCTGTTTGTTTGATTTGGTTTGAGATTTTTTATGCCTCTTGTTTTCCTGTTGGGGTTTTTCCCTCCCAGCCCGGGTTGTCCCTGACAGGTAGGGTAAAAGTAGCTTGTCTCTTAAATGACCTTTTCAGTATTGCTAGGGATGTAAAACTGGACACCGAACCAAATGTCTCTTGCAGTACCTTTAACATATTATTATGATGGATGAAATCTGCCCATCTAGTTATTAATTTCTCACGGAATTGGTAGAGAGCCAAGGGAACTTCCACATCAGCCATCTGGCCAGTGTCTGTGGTGTAATGGCTAGGCTCTTTGCCTATCAAGTGGAAGACCCGAGTTTGATCCCACGTGTGGACAATCTGCGTTTATCCGCTGGGATTTCTCTCACTCTGCCTAGGTTGGTCCTGACATGCAGGATGGAAGAAGCCCAGCTTTTAAATGACCTTACAGTGTTGCAGGGGATGCAAAACTGGTGAAAAAGAAAAAGAAAGTCAGCCATCTGTGGAAATGATCCCAAAAACAGTTTGATCTAGGCCTTCCCATGCTAGAGATAGTAATAAATAATTACTAACCTCATCAACAGTTATTTGTTTATAGAGGCTTTTGGTTTGGTTACCAGCTTTACATCCCTTGCAACACTGTAAGATCATTTAAGAGATGGGCTACTTCCAACCTGGCTTTCAGACCCAACCTGGGCTTAGAATGAAAAATCCCTGCAGATTGTCTGCATACTGAATCAAACTCAGGTCTTCCGCATAATAGTTTATAGAGGTGACAGCTACTTGGCTTGTTTAAGCCTTACAAAAATAGATGACAATATTAGGCCGTCCTGCATTTCCAATGAGCGTAAAGAGTTCCAAAGGGAATGAACAGATGATGTAGGAGTGAGGAAAAGAAAATGGAAAGGTCCAAGCAAAATCTGAATAAAAAGTCTTTGCCATACTCCTAGCGGAAAAGATGAAGAGAAAGTGTGTGATGGCTGGTGCTCTGGTGCTGTCTGCATTTTTTTTTTTTTTTTCTATCTGTTTCCATTGTCCTCATCTACATCCTTGAAAAAAGGAAAAGAAGAAAGTTGACTCTATTTATCCCTGTCCGGGAAATTTATTTTACAATGGTGTACAAACATTTTCATATTTCAAGTTCTTTTTCTCTGTCTCTCCACCTTTTAAAAGTATTTTTCTCCATCTCTTTGTCAATTCAAAGTTCTCTCTCTCTCTTTGTTTCTCCATCATTTCAAAGTTCTTTTCCTCTGTCATGCACATGTAATGACAAATATGGACATACAACGGTAACATCTTTCATACAAATTATGCATACACACACACTATGTATCTCTCAGCGCTGATATGACCTTATAGTGTCAATAGAGCTTAAAAACTTAAAACAAACAAACAAAAAAGGTCTGTGGTGTAATAGTTAGGCTCTTCACCTATCATGTGAAAGACCTGAGTTCGATCCTAAATGCGGAACAATGTGCGTTTTGTACTGGAATTTTTCCCTCTCAGCCCTGACAGCAGGATCAAAGTAGTCTGCCTCTTAAATGCTCTTAAATGCAAGGGACGTAAAACTGGTGATCAAATGAAACCAAACAGACATTGGTGAATGTGGGTGGTTGGTCTGCTCCTTTTTCTTTCTATTTGTTCCTGTTGTCCTAATTAACTTTCTGGCTTTAAAGTAACCTAAGAGAGTCAAGATTGATTCACTGTTCAACAAAAGGAAACAAAAGTAGTAGGTTGTATGTGTAGTTGTCCCATTCTTCAAGTGGCTGTAAAGAGAAGAGAATTGAAAGATAATGGAGTAGTGAGTGGGGCTGAGGTTGGAGGGGGGGGGGGGGTTAGGGGAGCGGGGCGGAAAGTAAATCTTAGTTTTAACTCTGTGTATACTTTTAAAATGAGAGTTAGGAGAGGGTGAGAAGGAAGTTTATGTCAGCCTGAGATTGAGATAAACAGTATCAACCCTTTCATTTTGGATGTAGTGGGTATTTATATTGTTTTGTAGAGTGCAGGAACTTTTACTCAGGGAATTCAGATTGATTCTGTTGGGCTTCTGTTGTCCTTTTTTCTCTAGAATCAGCAGGGCGTTAGGGCTCTCTTAGTTTGGAGGTATGATGTTTCTAACTCATGACAAATGTACCAAGTCTGATCTTATTCAGTGCCAGCCCTTATGTATCACTTTATCTTTTGTATAAGGTTTGTTCCTGAACTTCACTCTCTCTTGCTTGTTCTCCAAAGCCTCTCTTCTCTTTCTCTAACCCTCCCCTCTCCGTTTCGCATCTCTCCTTACCACAAGCTCTTCTCCTGTTCCTAGTCTGTTCCTCGTTTTTCAGCCACACCTCTAATCCCAGGGTAGATAAGATTCAACACATGATCTTCTCATATAGGAATGAAAGGTTTCAGATGTTCGGGGTGCACTTTGGGTACATTGAAGATCCTTCATTGATAGACAATTGAATAGAGAAGGCCTATTTGGCTGTCACTCGACCAAAAGGAAAATAAAAATCCTGCCCAAAAAACTGAAGATACTGAAGCCAGAATAATGCTATAGACTGGTACACACAATGTTGGTCACTTGCATAGCAGGAGGCTAAAACGGCACTGAAGGAGCTGATACCTCATTAGTTAAGTATCTTTTTTATGCTAGAAAAGGGATGCCATTGAGTGCAATCTTTATTTTCTTGTTCATCTTTTACAGGTGATAGAACAGAATCGTCAGGCTCTAGTACAGAATCGTCAGGCTCTAGTACAGAAGGACCAGGCTCTAGTACAGAAGAATCAGGCTCTAGTACAGAAGGATCAGGCTCTAGTACAGAAGGATCAGGCTCTAGATAGAAAGAACAAAGAAGTAGAGGACTTGCATCGTCACATCAGATCTCTCATGGCAGCTCTACAACACAAAGAACTTCACTCTGCTGGTAGTGGTGAGTCATCATGTAAAACTTTTTTTTTCACAATTAAAGGTGCAGTAGATTTTTCACCTTTAGATCATTGGCAAGCCCTTCCATGGAATTTTCAACAAGAAATTTGTGACTTTATTGTTGATGGCGTGTTTTGATACGCTCATAAAAAAAAATCAGCTCACATAGAAAATGTGTTAAAAGCCATAAAATCACAAAATTAAATAGTCTTCTCTTGTTAAAAGAATGGAAATTTATTTTATCTCCACAAAAACATTGTGCTTGCTTGGGCCAGTCCCCATCTACAGCATGTCAGCGATACTTTTGTTTACTCTGCTTTGATTCGCTCATCCTTTTAGAGTGTAGAATAAATTGCCGGCTTGACTGAATATCAATGCAATTTAAAATTGGCTCGAGTAGTTTCGAAAATTGGTTAGTTTGTTTCTCATATATAGGCCTATTTCTTTTCTGTATAACTTCACCCTCATTGTTTTGAAACTTTGTTTAAAAAGAATTTAACTGAGATTTTCAAACAGTGTGCTGTTATATGTTTTGCAAAAGATGCTGACACACTCAAAAGACCTCTGTGGACCTTTTCAGGTTTTATAAATATTTTTATAGGTTCCCTTGTGGGGATGTTTCTTTTTCTTTTTTATATGTGGTTTTTACCAAAAAAATTATTACATCCATGTGCCAGTTTTTTTCACTATTTACCCTAATTATGTAACTTTTTTGTTTTTGTCAGCAACAAGAAATCTGAATTAGTCAGTAGTTGAAATCTATTATTGTTTAGAGGGAGACAATGCTAATGCTAGCACAGTTGCCGTGCTATCCTTGGTCTTTTCTTTATTGTTTTATTGTATAAGCACTACTTTCATCTGCTCTGAGACCGATTATGCTCATTCTTCAAACACAATTGTACATTTGTTATGTATCTACTCCAGATGACGAGACATCCTCATCCGACGGTGAGCACAGCTCCTTGTGTCCCGAGAGCCCTGACGGCGCCGACAGCGGTGACAGCTCCGACGACATCACCGAGGAATTCCCTGTGGCCAGCTGTAAAGTCTGCCTCGTGCGCTCCTCTCAGTTTGTGTTCCTGCCGTGTAAACACATGTGCTGCTGCGACACGTGTGCTCAGCGTCTGCTGGGAGAGGACTGCCCGATCTGCCGAACCAAGACAGTGGATCTGGAGAGAATCTACATCATGTAGAAACATTTAGTGATTTGTTTGAATTGTAGAATTTTGTGTAATGTTGATGAATTTATGGTTACAGCTTGTCCAACTTTGATGAAACTGTAATATTGTTTTAGTATTTCCAACTTTTTAGAGAATTTATGTCATGAAGGAACATAACATCATTTCAAATTTGGACAAATTTTTTTGTTTGATGAATTCAATCATTGAAATCTGAAGAGAACCTACATCAGGTTGAAAACTTGCGTAAGTGATCTAGATAAGATCTACGCAGTATGTAGAAAAAACTTCTGATGCAGATTCAAAGAAGAGAACTTTTACCTGAAGTGTGTCTCTGAAATTCTTTTCATGATGAGATCATTTCTAAAGCAATTGGTTTAAGACAAGAGTAAAGAGAGGATCTTCAATTAGAGCGAGGCAAGTGTTTTGAGAACACAAGAGAGAAAACTATTTGTACATTTGTAAAGCGAGTTTCTGCGACTGCCGTTGATCTGTTGAGACTATTGAGAGTGCTTTGTTCACCTGCTAGCAGTCTGTGACAGATTCTTTACCAGGGCAGCAAGTATTCTCAGGAATATTGCTGGATGTAGACTGATACTGATACGTGTGAACTGTGTAAATATAGTGTGTGGCAGGTTTGTGTGAGATTGGATGAAGAGTGTGAAGTGTGTATATAGTGTGATGTGTGTTGGGGAGTTGTATGAGTTTGAATGAAAAACCTTGTTTGATGAGGAGAGATGCTGATAGTTTGAAGTGTGTACATAATACGGTGTGTGTATGGGAGGTTGGATGAAAAATGGCTGAATGGTAGTGAGGTGTGTATATAGTGTGTGATGAGTGTGAGATTTTCTGTATGCTGAAAGTGTGAAGTGTGTACATAGTGAGGTTGGAGTGAGGTTGTGGGGAAAGTTCAGTGGAGAAAAAATGGCAAAGTGTGTGGGTAACTTTATGTGGGTGTGCATCTGAATGGATGTGTGTGCACTTATGTACATATGTTTGTATGCTCATGGATGTATGTTTATAGCAGACTGAGAGATGCAGAAAATGTCAGTTCTTGCAAACTCCTTGAGATTGAGTGATGTCTAGTTGTCTCTGTAGGAAAAAAGCTGAGATCATCTTGTGATGAACAGCATATTTCTTAATTTAAATTAGTTTTCTTCACTTTGTTCTTGGAATGGTAAAGTATTAGAAAACCTCTTTGTTAATTTGTTATCTTAACTTTATTATTTTTGTGCAATACTTCTTATTGTAAATAGCTTTTTTGGAAATCTTCATACAACTTTAAGTGGTAAATAATCTACAAACGGGAGAGAAAAGAAATTCTATTGGGATATTGTTTCCTTTCTATAGGGGAGTAGTTTTTAATTGAGCTCTTGTATTTACAGTATCATTTTGAGGTTGTAAGAAGTAGTGATGATTTATACTAACAATTATCTACAAAAGAAATTTTTAGCATGGAGACACTATATTTAATGGACGATGAGTAATCTTGAACAGAGGGAAATAAGTTCAGTAAAGATACAAAGTGATGATTGAGAGTGAAATGGCAACCGTATAATAGTGAATGATTGAAATTATACAAGATCTGTGACATAAGTGAGTGTGGACTGTAGTGAGATCCTGGTACTTTGATTGATGACTGCAATGTCTTGTGTACATGAGACACTTTTCTCAGCATGATGAAGCAATACTTTTAGAAATTTGATACAAATAAAGTCTGATTAATGTTCAAAGTGAAACTATTTGCAAGTGGATTGCATATATCTCTGTACGTTTGATTTGACTTTTGTACTATAATGTTTTTACCTTATCTGTTCTCTTTACTGCAGTGGTTCCCAAACTGTGGGTCGGGGGTCGCGACGGCAATCTCGGGGGGTCGCGAAGGGTGCATAATTTTATTAATTTTTAGCCTAAAATTGACAGGTTCACGATATTATTTTGATTTAGGGGGGTCGCCGATCGTTTTGACCTACAAAAAGGGGTCGCGGAATGAAAAAGTTTGGGAACCGCTGCTCTACTGTTAATGGTAGAGTATGAAGATTTAATACCATTGTCATGTCTCGTGAAATGCCAAGGTTTCATCATACGAATATTTGTCCATTCATTGTTTTTTAACAACAAAATGTGTCTCAATATAGAAACATCCATGCAAATGCTTCATTTTTTTTCACCATCAGTAGAAAGTGTGCAGTTTATAAGCTGTGTGTTTAAGTTTCTATCATCATTAAGCATAGCACATGTGTGTACAGATATGAAATGAATGAAGAATTGTTCTATTTTTAAATGATCATGAACGCACCAGGCTAGCTCACTGCCAGCTACGCCACGCCACTCCAGAACTCCTTTAATCTATCTACCAACTCTATGATGATGTAAAACTGTGACATTGACAATTCATAAAGTAATGTTTGTGTCACAGATTTGACCTATCAGCAGAACGGAAGTGAAATGGAGGAGTTCTAGAGTGACGTGAACTTTTAGATTGTTAATATCTCATGTGTTCACCTCCTCTCACAAATGTTCATAATATTGATTGCTCATGCGCCCGTTATGTTCACTTAGATTTCTAGCGTTTTGATTTTTAGAGGGTCAGGATTGTTGTAAATGGTCACATATGATTTTTATCCCATCACTTCATATACATTTTAGAGTTCACTTTTTGTCAGCTCATTTCTCATTAACTCTTATTACATGTGAAATTCTTACACCGGTTGAGGAAATATTTAGATGAGCTCAAAGAGAAGGGCATGGAATCTTTTAAGTGTTATCCCAAACTTTCCTAAGTGTAGATAAATTACGATCACTGCCTGTTTGGCTATTAGAAATACTTTGTATCCTCTTGTGTTTGATAGTGTTTCCAAAAGAACAACATGAAGCAAAAAATGATGTCTTAATTCCCAGGAAGTTTATCACTCTGTGTAACTTTATGCAGAATGCATTTTTGGTTTATTTTTGTGTTTGTAAAAGGTAGGATATTTTAAATTCCCAAATATTTGTCACTTCATAATTGTTACCTAATCTGAATTTGAAGTGAGGTGATTTGAAAAGTCTTTTAGAATGGGAACAAACCTTGAGAAAATGTTCTTATGGAAGGATAGGATATTGCTAAGTATTTCTTTTTTAGTCTGTCCCTCTCTCTCTCTCCCTCTCATATACACACACACAAACTCTGTTTCTGTGATATATTCTCTTCCTATCTCTCATACTTGCTCACACTCCTTCTTTCTCTCTTTCTCTCTCCTCTCTCATCTGACACACACCCAATCTACATCCTCTCTAGTTGCTCTTCTAAATATCTCCTTTAAAATCACCACCCTCAATCTTTCACTTCCCAACTCATACCATCATGTCTGCAAAACCATAGGACCCATTGCCACAAGCCCTCTACCTCTAGGTACATTTATATCTCCACTCTCCTCCCTTCCTTTAATCTGTCTTCACGAAGCACAATCATGTTATTTTCCCCCTCCCCTTCATGTTACCTTCCATTCCCTCCATCACTCTCCAAACCTCGAAAATTTCACAAATCATATTTCATAATTCCATATGTTTTGTTATCATTTTACTGTACAGATGTTTTGTACATAGTAGATTGAATGCTGTGACTTTTGTACATATGTACAGAATTTGTGGTTTTGTTTCCTTATATTGTTATGAATGACTCTCTCTATTTCTCATTCTGGCTGAATGACTGTTCTGTCACAGAATGTTTGCTTACTTACATTTTCATCCTTTTCATACCTCCATTGCCTGCTTTCTGCCTTTCTCTCTCTCTCTCTCTCTCTCTCTCTCTCTCTCTCTCTCTCTCTCTCTCTCTCTCTCTTACAAGACTCTCAGACACATCAGGACTCAAATTCATGTAGCACGCAATACAACACCTTAATTAGACAAAACAGGCTTGGATTTTTTAATTTTTTTTTCTTCATGTCCCCTTTCCTTTTCCATTTTTTGTGATTTACCCCTGTCTGTCTTTACTTCTCTGGCTCTGTCTCTCTCTCTCTCTCTCTCTCTCTCTCTCTCTCTCTCTGTCTATCACAAGTTTGTCTTAACTTTTATATTTTACTCAATCTGATTCCTGTACATATGTACATAACATATACATTATTACTGGCCAGTTGTTTTGTATATTGTACTGAAAATTCTTCCAATCTCTTTTTTGAAAATCTCTTTCTCTCTCTCTCTCGCTCCTCCCTTTTGGCCTCTCTCTTTATCTCTTTCTTTCCCACTCTCTAATTCTCTCTCTCCCTCACTGTCTCCCTCTGTCCCCTCCTCTCCCTCTCTCTTTCCTCTGGTCTCAATTCTCTTCTTTTTGCCTTTCCTCTTTCATATTTTTTCTCCTTTTTTTTCTTCCTCCCCTTTTTCCTTCTTCACTACTCTTGACTGTTTCTTGCATTTTTTTCTCCTCTTGCCTTTTGTCTTTCTCTTCTCCCCTTAATGCGTTCTACAAATCACTTCTCATTTCTCATTGCATTCAAAGAATCACCCATCATCACTGCTTCTCAATCATCACCCACTATCACACTTTTTCAATCATTTCCCTCATAACACCCATCATCATTCATTCTATATCATCACCCATCATCCGCAATCATCAGGCTGTGCATATTTATCACCTTATCATACTGGGGTACATACTCCCACCTCCCCTCTCTCTCTCTCTCTCTCTCTCTCTCTCTCTCTCTCTCTCTCTCTCTCTCTCTCTCTCTCACA